>CAJVPL010000443.1:0-26332 GCA_910591945.1 Ambispora gerdemannii
TTTATCGATTTGTTGTTTTTATTACTATTTTTGAAGATTTTTATATTTTCTATTATTTTTAAAAGATTCGTTAATTACGGAATTATTGAAAATAATTGTAACACTATTACAAAATTGAAAAAATATTATTTAATCTTACTGACAATTATAAATTATTCAGAAAATAATATTCTGAATTTAAGTAACAATAAGCATAATTAATATTACTTTTAAACATATACTAATCTTATGACTTTATTAATATTTTGAAGATTATAAAAATATATTACAATCTTATTGAATGAACTCTAGAAATAGTTAAAAAAATCAGTTAAAAGTCTAATAAACAATTAAAAAAAGATATTATCACAATTTTTTAGTAAAAAATCAATATTAAAGAGGGATAACAAGTAAACTATCAACAAAATTTTCTAATAAAAAAATTTATTACAAATAAAACTTTCAAATAAGTACAAAAATATATTTTATAATTTATATTTTTATATTTTTATATTTTACTCTTTTATATTTTATATTTTATATTTATTCTTTTATTTTTATAAAGTAAAATTTTTAATTTTGAGAGATCTGTTATAATATGAATTTTAATATATTATATAATTTATTTAATTGGATAGTTAATTTATATATAATTTGTAAATTATAACTCTTTTTATTTTATATTATTTATATTTTATTCATATTATTCTTAATTTATTTATATTATTCTTAATTTATTTTATATTATTTATTTGTATTATCTTATTTTAATTTATGTTATTTTCATATTATTATTAATATAAAAAATATATATTAATTAATTAATATTATCTAATTTAATTAATATTAATTATAAATTATATGTAATATCAAAATGAGCAATGTATAATAATTAAGCAAGCAATGTATAATAATCAAGTGAGCAAATGAAGTGAATGAACAAATATTTTTCATGTAATAATAATTTTAATTTTAGATTTTGATAATTAAGTAATAAATAACTTGTATAAATATAATATGTATTTTAGTTAAAATATAAACAATTAAGTTAACAAGTTAATTAGTTATCTAATAATTAATTATCCTTTTATTTTCTTATTTGTATTCTTTTGTTAAAAGATCTTTCATCTGTAATAAGTAACATTTTCTATTTGATATAATTAATTTCTTGTCATTACTCTATGAAATTAATTATTAATATAATCAAATCTTTCTATAGTTACCACTCTTGAAAAAGCAAAATTTGATGATTATAGAGATAATGTAATTATAAAGTGATTTTTTTACTATATTTATATATAAATAAAAAAGCAAAATAAGGTAATTATAGATGGATGTAATCATAAATGGGTGTGACTATAGAGAAATTTGACTGTATTTAGAAAGATAAGTTAATTATTTTAAAAATTAATTAATAAAAAAATTACTTAATAATAAACTATTTGAATTAAAAGAAGATTTCTGTGCTCATTTTAGCTGCTCAACAACATGAACGTTTCATTACTTATTTTTAGATAATTAGTTATAAAATCTTTAATAAATTAATTTTTCTCATTTTTAAAAATATTAAAACATATAAAATCTTTAATTAAAATATAATAATTCTTTTATCTGATCAAAAACACATAAAAAACATGTAATCCATATTTAAAAGATTATAAAAGCTTACTAAAATAATAACAATATGTAAATAAGTAAAATAGAGTAATTATATATAAAAAAATGTGACTATAAATAAATGTAACTATAAAGAAATTTGATTGTATCTAAATTTAGTTTTAAAAAATATCAGAAAGACAATTTTATATATAATTTTTATTTTAGTTCTAATCCTAATCCTGATACTTAATACAGTCAAACTTCTCTATAGTCATCATTCTCGGAAAAGCAAAATTTGATGATTATAAAGAAAATGTGATTATAAAGAGATTTTTTTTACTATGTTTATATGTAAATGGGAAAGCAAAATAGGGTGACTATAGAGGGGTGTGACTATAAATGGGCATGACTATAGAGAGATTTGACTATATTTAATATTAATCGAATATTTTAATGAACCTATTTCAGATCACATGACCTGACACTTTTTTGTTATGACTAGAATATTTATAAGATATTTTGATGAAAAAGATATTATGACAAAGTAACGATATCTCGATAATTAGCGACCGAAATCACATGAAAATACCACCATTCGATTCGCCTAGACATGGCGAATCGAATGGTGATATTTTCATGTGATTTCGGTCGCTAGTTATCGAGATATCGCACTGAAAGTCATTATATGTCAGAATTTCGCCAATTTAAAGGGCAATATCTCGATACCCTGCGATCTAAATCACGTGAAAATACCACCACTCGATTCGTCATGTCTAGGCGAATCAAATGGTGGTATTTTCATATTATTTCAATATCAGGGTATCGAGATATCATCCTTGAAATCACCGTATGCCAAAATTTAATATAATGGAGATCAGGATATTAGTAATAGAACCAACTGGAGTTAAGAAGAAAGAATGCCGAACTATAATATATTAAAAAAAATTAATTTTAGTATCTTTTTATAAAAAAAGCCGTGCGAGAGCTTAGCCTAGCACACAAAAAAAGAACAAGTTAGAAAAAGTCTAGAAAAGTCAGAAATAAAAAAATTTCTAAATTCGTCACAATCCCTCTGCTTCAAATTTCCGATTTTTAGTACCGTGAACAAAAGTGATAATCTTGTACCGATATTATTAATCATGCCTTCTTATTTTGTATTAGATTGGTTTTAAATATGGTATACTATTAGCGGCTCAAATTTTAAAGTTTTATGTTGGGTCAATAAAAAGGTTTACCCTGTATATAAAATAACTACTCCAGCTCACCCACGATCGATTTTTCCTTCACGTGATTTTTCCGATCCCTGACGATCTCGAAACCAATGAGAATGCGCAAATTTTTTATCAACCCGGCAAAACAAATCCAAATAGATGCTTAAACCTAATTTTTAGCACTAATAAAAAGTGACGGGGAGACAATTTATGTATAATCTTATTCCAACTCCAACTCTAACCCTAACCTTTAATAGTACGAAATGTTTCGGGTAATTGTGGCTTGGAACGGGTGAGCTGGATGGAGTATAAAATTATATTGTATAAGGGAGATCGGGGTATTATGATGTATTTAAGCCTGCCACTGAGCCATACATCCGGATGTACTTGATAAAAGAACTGTGTTAACTAAATAAGAGGTGTGACAAATATTAGCCAATGTTCTAGGGGGAATGGCCAAATCTCAGGTATTAATATAATCTCACGTGCATGTGTTAAATAAAATCTCAGGGGAGGGTCCCAATAATAAAATGGATATTTGTCACTCCCCTATATATAATAAATTGTATTTTAATTAATTATGGCAAGGGAGATTTCGAATGGTTGTGTTGGAGTTGGAATCTCGCTTCATGTTTTTCGAACCTATTATCTCATCATCATCATCAGAAAGAATGACGCTACTACCCTCATCAGGAAGATCGTCTTCCGGCTGTTGTTTCAATCGTCTCTTTCGTAGATAAAACCATATCATTAGTACTTAAGCAAGGAGTACACTAGGCGCTGACGTTGGAGTAGGGACTTCATATACACTAAGAGCTAAAGGACCTCTGCACATTTGCCTGGATAACTAGAACTACGTTCTTCTGGTTTAAATCGATTATAGGTTGGTAAGTATTAGCACAGTTCCTATTTCTAATCCCGCCATCTTTTTTGCAAAAGTCTATGCGCTTATCAACCGTCATACTGGTTCGAGTCAAGAAGTGTGTATTTCAAGTCGTTGATCTCTTAATTTTATATTGTAACTTCCAGTAATTGTCTGTTAATTTCACTCGAAATAAGAAGTGATAGATAGGACTTCACAGACAATAGGATTCTTTTAAAAAAATATAAGCAAGTACTTTCCTGTGTCCTCCATGACGGTTTATTGATAATCTTTTACAGCATTGGCGGCTTAATTAAATCATACATATATACTTGTACTTTTTATTGCGAAATCACTCCCAGTTAGATCAAACAAATAAAAATAATAAATCCAGTCCATTGAATACAAAACACTCCAGCCTAACATAAGAGAAAGATAATTACTAATAAACAGAAGAGAGAAAAAATCCCGCAATTTTTTAATTGATTAACCAAATATCCTTCCAGCCATTATTGTTATTATTATCGATATAACAATACTATACATCCAAACGCTTTTGTATATTAAGTACATATATATATATATATTTTTTTGCACGACTCCATCCCGTAAAAAAAAGCCCATCATCCATATAAGGAAAAACAACACCCGTTATTCTGTATTATTTTGTGTGTATGTAGCCAGTCAGTCCAGTCAGTCCGAGATCCGGCAATGAGACTCCAGCAGCAGCATCAATACCTTCTTGCACGCCTATGATTAAATCGATCCGGGCAAAAAGTGTGTGGATCCAGTGTCAGGAGAAAAGACACAAAAGAGCAAAAAAGAATTGGTGAGCAACAAACTGTTATAAAAAAAATAGCCATGCACGCTGTCAACAAATAACAGCATCAAGCAGCATCAGCACAGTTTCCCATAAAGAATCCCGCGCCTGAGTTGCCTCTCGAGCCAGAAACTGAGCCACTATTCTCTATTCACCTATCCTATCCCGTGTAACATCCAGTACCAGTTTGTCCAGCAGTGTAATAAATAATAATAATAATAATAATAATAATAATAATAATAATAATAGACTAAAAGAAAGGACAGGAGGAGAGTGCACACAACGAAAAAGAAACAACAAATACAACAGCAGCTCAACTATTCCGAGTCTTTTACTAAACATACCCATACGGACTCGGACTTCTCTTGCTTGAATAACTTTCATACGCATAAGGACTTGGACTCCGTTTGCTATTGTAATATGGACTCCTGGATCGATTTCTACTGCCAGATGCTCCATACGAGCCACCACTATATCCTGCGGGCGGTGATCGTGAATACCGTCGACTATATCGATCGCGATCATTATAATCGTCATAATATCCACTACGATGATGCGGCGAACGACCTCGACTATAACGACTTCCAGAAGGCGCACGACGGTCACAATCACCGTCACCTCTAAATAAACAGGAGAGAAATCATTTAAGCAATTGAGGTATTTTCTCGTGCATATATACATATCTAATTATTACCTGCAGTATTTCGCTAAATGACCAATCTCACCACATCTAAAGCATCGCCCACTTCTTACATCCATTCCTTTTTCTCGTGCATCTGGACATTCTCTAGCCCAGTGACCTTGACCACCACATAAGAAACATCCACTACCAGGACCTCCGGATCTGCGTGACCACTCTACTGCAATTCGAGCGCCATCAAGTTCATAGCCATTTAATTGTTTTACTGCGTCATCAGCGTCTCTAGGATCCTATTAAAATATTTCACAAGTATTAGAACCACAAAGGTATCCTAACAACCTTTTTTGCAAGTACGATAAACACGTATGTTTTACCTCAAATTCCACAAAAGCATATCCCATTGGTTTGACATCAACACTTAGAACCTTGCCATATCTTTCAAACTTTTATCAAAAAATAAATAAATAATTCAAATTTTTTAAATTACACGGAATTATATGCGACAAAATTACAAACCAGCTCTTCCAAATCTCTTTTTTCCGTCCTTTGTGCTAAATGCCCTATATAGACTTTACAATTTTAAAAATATCCAATTAAAATTTTCAACTTTTGTTCACATTATGCAAGCTAAATAACGAGAAAGCCATCAAATCTAACTAATGCCTACGTTTGCTTGGTGTTGACATTGTAGTTGTGTTAATGGGGTTCTCAAAATTTTCGTTCAAAAAAAAATTGAGATAAATAGGGGAATAAGTAGATAACGATAAGTAGATGTTTGTTAATGTCTTAATTTAATTTATATTTGTAACCACCGGCACATGACCACTTTTCCATTATTTTCTTTGAATCTTTTAATGCATTATTCGTAACTATGAATAGTTCTAAATACATTTCCATTTTGAATGCTTCTAATAACAATGGAAGGCGAAAAGCACAAACAGCTGTTAAAGCTAAGGCAAAAAACACAACCAATAAAAAGAAAAAACAAGCCAGTCAAAAACGTGAATTGTTAAAAAAGAGTCTCGAATCTCGTAAAGAATTTGAGAATCTCACTACAACATGGCAAGAGAAACTTTTTGAGCCGGTAGACATACCATTACTCCAGGAATCGGTTTGTCTAAAGCATTTCCCCCTTTTTTCACCGGTTTATGGTTGTGTGAATCTTTTTTAACACATTCTTGATTATCAGGCTAAATACATGCAACCTTCACATTATTTTGAAGTGGTCGAAGAAAGAAATGCGTATAACCTATGTGGTTTTCCCATTTGTACTAAATCTCCTCAAGTAATAAATGTGGATTTTCGATTGCTTGATTTGTTCCTTTGTCGTTGAGTAAACTAAAAATCAAAAAAATCCAGGAAATTGAAGGACAATATCGAATATCCCTCCGTGCGCGAAAGATATACGATGTTTCGGAGTTAAAATGTTACTGTTCCGATAGATGCTTACTGGGTTCACGGGTCTTTGCCGCACAATTATCCGTTGAGCCTGTGTATATGAGAAATTTTCAAACATGGCTGCTACCCGAGGTTTTGCCGCTAGATGTTGATATTAGGTAAGCATGTAATAGTATTTGTATTGGATGGTAGCTTACATTTTGATAATTCTCAGCAACATTATAATGGTAATTTAAATAAAAAAAAAATAGTATTGCAGAGTCTCTAATTATGAACTTTTGCAATGAAGACAGATAATGAAACAGAGAAAGCAGGAAGCACAGGCATCCTCGTTTGCTAGTAAGCAAAAAGATTATATTAAGACGTTGTTGGCAGAACTTCCGCCTGCACCTCCTGGACTCGTGATCCAAGAAAAGGTCACTGAAAAGAACGACGATGATAAAAATAATAGTATGGCTTCTTCAACAAATCAAATGACATATATTCATGATTCGATTGAAGGATACCGGATAGAATTCTCGAAAGAGAAAAATCAGCAGGATAAAGAAGAAGCAACAAAAGCAGCAACAACGCCAGTCAAACCTACTACTTTGGTGCTTCCTAAAGAAAAAAGTGTGGTCACTGTTACTGATGCTGCCAAAGAAGTTCCGAAGACTGATGAAGATGCATACGAGTTGGCAATGTCAATAGCTAATGCAATGTTTCGAAATGGGAAATTTCATTATGACGAGGAATCTGAAAGGAATATTAATATTAATCATAATAATCATCATCATAATCATAATCATAGAAAATCAATAAAAACGACCGTAGAGATTAAAACACAAAATCAAAATATAGGAATCAGTAAGGGCAAAGAAAATAAAACACAAAATCAAAATATTCAAAATATTAAAACTAATAAAGATGATAAATCAAAATATCGAAATATCGAAACTAGTAAAGGAGATAAAACACAAAATATAAATCAAATTGTTAAAACTGATAAAGAAGTTCAAAAAGAAAATCAACATCAGCAGAAACAACAAACGGCTCCCCCATTGGATCTCAATTCGCCTACAAACATGAACAATAACGACGATAATAATAAGTCAATTAGTAAAGGTCCAATATTGGACTTACGAATTGTACCTATATCTCAAATCACTCAAGATGAAACAGAACCTTTTAATCTCGCTAATAAGCGAAAGAAACAGAAAAAGATTGTTCCCAAGATGTCAATGTTTGGCAAAATATGGACCACATTGGATAGGATGACCACTCAAGAGACACGACTTTACTTGCATAAAATGAAAAATCCATCGTTAGTAAACGTAGACATTAAAGAAACGACGAATAAAATTGTTGCCTCGAGTGAAGTCGTGATGCGAAATAACATATTCAGTGAAAAGATTATTGAAAGGTTTTTTTTTATTTTATTATATGATTTCTAAATAATAATAATAATAATAATAATAATAATAATAATGTCATTAAATGCGTCTTGAATTACCTTTCTAGTTTCAATTTTCTACGATCTCACTTATCAATAACCACAAGTATTGAAAATGAACTTTTCGATCTCATACGTACCTTCACGATTGACAATTCATCAGTGTTTCTTAATGACATTGAAAATAATGTTCTTTGCTTGGTTTTTATTTATGCGTGAGTATCTATATAAAATTTTCTTTTGATCTATATGAACTAAATATTGATCTTATCGATCTATCTCTGCATGTTGTACAAATAATGAAGTCTATCATTAGAAATTCCACAACTATATCAAAATATTTTCACGTCGCCGGAATCTCGTGTATCTTCGTCATCCTCATCAAGATCAGTCGATGATGGTGACGATAATGATAATAATAATAATGGTCAAAAATTCAAAAATCTAATTGGGAGTATGGGGCTTACAATGGAGGAAATGGACGCGTTTGTTAGAGTTGTGCGTGTTGCTTCAACGTGATTGTAATTTATTTAGGCAATTTATGTAATAATTATTGAATGAATATTTGATTCAATCATAATTTATAAATCCCGTGACAAAGTAAAAGAAGTAATGCTACACAAAAAAATATTTTTTACGATTGCTTGATCTTTCTACCAAACATCCAAAAAAAACTCGAATCTCTCATTTCTTGCTAGGTAAGCTTATATTAAGATAATTGATATTACATATACAATTCTATCCATCCATCAAGAAAGATGCGGCTTTCATGTTTAAAAACGAGTGACGCATATTGAATATTCCTAAAATACTTGGTTTTTTAATAATGAATATATGTTTTTTTAAGAAAAATGAGAGCAAAGTGGAAAAAGAAGAGAACTAGACGTCTTAAGCGAAAAAGAAGAAAAATGAGAGCTCGTTCTAAAGTATGTTTTCCCTTGTTTCTTTTGCATATATCTGAAATTTTTCACTAATTCTTTCTATTACATTTTAAGTAAACCATGTGTGCGTACGGCCGAGACGAGAATGCCAACTATTAGTCACAAAACGGCAGAAATACAGTCTCGCGTCCAGACCTCCATTACACGCACACATACACACACGTACGACGAACGTTCGAGAGAAATAGCATTATTATTATTCGTATTTTTATTATTATCTATTTTTTCAAAAATACCCGCAATAATAATTTTTCAAAACACGTATTTAACAAATATTAACGACGATGATGATTGTGAAACTGTTTCGACCGTTATATCATCATTGGAAATGCTTGATGAAACAAAATCGAGCGGTTATAATGTGTGCATACGTAAAACATTACTCTATCTATGCTAATCGATAATAAATAATAATGATTGATTGCTATTATCATTTTCTAGCAACTTTTTCTGCTGCTGCTGCAGTAGGCGGTAGTAAGGTCCTGAATCGACCCTGCATTCCTTCCATAAAAGTCCCTAGAAATATTGTTTTCTTATCTATAGAATACGAATATGAAGTATTATCGTCAAGTAAAATACTCATTGATTTCACCGTTTGTGCAATCGATTCCTTCTGCTGTTGCTGCTTATTAGCACCCACACCACCAGGACTTTTTATTTCCTTTAATGTAGTTTCGGTAGCCGGTGATAGATTCAAATATCGATGATAGTCACCACCAATTATTTCCAATTTTAATCCAGCACGTTCGATCGGCGATAGTTTAGCCGCTGATTTCAAAAAATAATTTTGGACAGGAGGATATTTTGAATTGAAATGTGACCAGTTAAATTCTGTGTCCACAGAACTTGTGAATTGCATATTTTCCGGTGCTTGTGCATTGAATTGGAAATTTGTGGGTCTTCGAGTTTGACGATTCATACCTCCGCCACGAAATTGGTTACGATTGCCTTCAACTAGATTTCCTCTATTATTATTATATCCCCCTCTACTATTATATCCTTCTCTATCATTATATCCTCCTCTATTATTATTATATCCTCCTCTACTATTATATCCTTCTCTACCATTATATCCTCCTCTATCATTATATCCTCCTCTGTTATTATATCCGCCTCTATATCCTCCTCTTCTTGGATATGTGCCCCTCGTCCTATCATATTGATTTGATGTTAGTTGATCAAAAGTTACAACATCTAGTTCAGACATTTGATTTAGACGTTGATTGCGTGTCAATTGTCGTTTTTGAGCTTCTCCAGATTCCACTATACCAGAAATTGGTTCAAGAAAGTCCGGGAAAAGTTCTGCAGCTTTATTTTTATCCCATTTCCAAGCCTTTGATGAAATCTTAGTCTGTATAGTAGTGTCCAACAGGATAGGTGAATTATCCTTAGCAAGTTTACCATTACTACTAACATCATCATCTTTAGATTGTTGATTCGTTGACTCTTCTTTCTTGCCATCATCTCCTGAAGTCATGGATTCACCATCAATAGACTTTGCCTTTAGCTTCATTGATTTTACAATTGGATCCTTTGATCTCATCTCATCGGAGATTAATTGACGTCTGGTATGTGGAACAATAGTAGCTGAAGATATTTTCTTTTTTTTAGCCGTTATTTTTGCTTGCCATGTTTTCTTCGCTTCATCGTCTTCGTCTAATTCTGGCGCAACTGCAAGTTGATAAAGTTCATCGACTGTGACGTCTTGATCTTGTTTTAGTGAAACCTCAGAAACCTCTGGAGGAACAATTGACGATGATTGGCTGCTATCGGAAACCTCTGGAGGAACAATTGACGATGATTGGCTACTATCAGAAACCTTTGGAAGAACAATTGATGATAATTGGCTATTATCGGAAACCTTTGGAGGAACCATTGACAACTGGCTACCATTCATTATTACTTCGTTCTTTTTCTTATTTATCAATTTAGACATAATAGACAATGCTTCTGCATTTGATTGCTTCTTATCAGGCGACCCAGGCGACTTCATCAGAATACTTTTTGTTTTTGGGAGGTTTTCAGTATTCTTCGAGTTCACAATTGTATCTTTAACCAACGAAATTATCATGCTGGCGTATTCGCCGTCTCTGTTTAACGTTTTATTATTTTGTTTCATTTTCTGATTTTGTGATTGTTGTATTCTACCTTTAGATAACGATACAGGTTCTTCTGCATCTTCAAATTGCTGTGTTGAAACAAAATTATTAACCCCAACATTGTCTATTTCTATTTTTTTTCGTGCTGGTGGTTGTGAAGGTGGTGATGACGCTGGGGTTGGCGAAATATCAAAATTCTTGCCGGCTATGGTTATTAGTCCTGAATTAGACCCGCGGCCACGGCTTCGTCCTCGACCAGAGCCAGTGCCATCGGGTGTATTGGAGGATGCTGTAGTGTATGTAAAATTCTGAAAAGGCGATGGTTTTGATAATGACGTAGAAAGGTTTGAACCGCGTGGATTTTGTTTTGTAATTACTACCGCTGGTCGAAACATTTTTGAATTCCGATTATTTATTGATCACATGTTATTTTAATTTTTTGATTTTGTATAACTAGGAAAAAAAGAATTTCCAACCCAGCGTTGTACAATAAATACATATAAGGAAAATTAAATACCCATCACACAATTTATTAAATTAACTAATTAACTAATCAATAATCTTATAAATCTCTTTTTGGATCCGGTTTCTTTTTAAACTCAATAAACGTAGAATCGTCATTTGAATGTTGTTGAATACTAACATTATTATTCTCTTTATCGTCATCGTTTAACGAAGCCCTACTCAACAGCGTCATCGGCAAATTAGAAGAATTATTATTATTATTACTAGTGCGTTTATGTTGCTGGTGTGATGAGGTGGTGAACGTTGGTGGATCACTAGTATTATATCGGTGATGCGGGGACAACGGCGAATCCCCATCCAGACTATATTCTCGATGTAAAAACACATCATCTTCACCCGCGAACGCGTCACTTGGATTATCCAATTTTATATGCTCGAATCGTTTCTTGATTACTTGATCCACCAACCAGAACTGTACAATGTTCATGATGAGTGGGAAAATTAACATGACGAATACGATTTGTAGTTTTGGGTCTGATTCGGTCCAGTGTATTGACCATTCGCCGAGTTTGAATAGGAATGGTGCAATGTGAATGAGTAACACGACGATTGTTTTCATGGTGAATAGGCCGATGATGAATAGCGAAAGTTGTTTAAGCCACCACGTGACTCTTGGTGGCATGCCGTAGTCACCACTCCGTACTCCTTATTAATTTATCGTTTGAAATTAAAGCTCAATCCTTTTCTTTTTACGAAAAATTCAAAGTAACTATATTATTACCTTGTACCCCGAGTGAACTCGCACCCTTATGCAATAATTTGAGAAGTGTGAATAAAATAAAAACACCTAATGTACAATCCAGGAATATATTAAGAAAATACCTGATAATAGGTATAATATATTTAGTATCAATTATTGAGATTAAAAAGGAATAATCAAAAATACAAACCAAACACATGGATTCGTGATTTCTTGTTCATTTTCTCCTGCTATAAGAGAAGCGAACAAGTTTAGTCCGTGCATCATACATGCTCCAATGACCTGTTTGCTCACATCGAACAACCTGTATTATAAAAAATGAGCAATTAATTTACAATTGCCCAAAATTCCACATTTTTCTTGCTTCAACTCTTAAAAGCGGCACATACACCACCAAAAAAAAAAGCAAAATCCCATACCAAATTTTAACAGGTCTCTGTGGGCGTTCGCGATGTCGTTTATAAATTAATGTCGAGAACGCAATCGTGCCCAACAGTATTTGTATGAGTATCGCGAATCTATCTAGTAGGGCGCATACTTTTTCGCCCATGATTTTATTTGTGTGATTTCTTTCTTTCTTTCCTTGTCTTTTTAAATACACTTGTCCCAAAGTATATTTTGAAGCCCTAAAAACTATATTTCAAGTTACAAGCGGATATAAATGTCGATACGTATAGATAATTAATATAATTAATAACACGAAACATTTCGATTTATTTATAATGTGTCGATCTATTTTCTCCGCTATGCCGACTTTATCAAAAATAAGCCTCGCTCATATGACAAGTTCCCATTGGATGTAATAATAGGTATAAAAATTTCACGTGAAAGGAAATTATTACCGTTACACTTGATCACAAAAACGTAGAATGTTAAATTTTTAAAATTTTTTAAAACATAAAATATACTAAACCGAATTTTTTACATATAAAATCATGCCTTCCGATATCCGAATATTTTTATACATCGAAGGTATTGAACTTCGTTATCTATATCATTATCATTATCGTTATAGACTACAATGGATGTTCGTTGTGAATCGATTATACTCTTCAGTCTAATATATATAGTATATAGTGCACTTTATAGAACGTTCTGAATCTCTTTTTAAAACAACTTGCTTATTACAACATCGTATTTAAGATGATTAAGAATAAACACGGGATAACGATAATAGATCCCATTGTAATAAAAATTAGGCCGAGTTGTTCTAGTATAACAATGGGAGAAACAAAATCCCCTCAGTTTGCTCAAATCTATTATGAACTTAACGTAGAACCTGAGTATTGAAACTCGCGCCTATAGGCTTAGGTTGGAAAACTACGTTAGAAGACACAATATTAACTGTTCCAACCGAGGATTTTAAAAAAATGCAGTGGATTCATGTTGCTCGTAATTATCAATTAAGAATCCAACGTAAAAACAGCGACGCTTTGAAATTTGATGGGTTTCTCAAAGATGTGAGTGGTTTAGCTTCTGTGGAATTGCGAAACTTGATTGTTGGAATAAGAACGTAATTTTGCTGAGCGAGGCTTTCTGACCTTTTGGGTTGTTTGGTTTTCTTAGGATTTTGACACATTAGGAGAATTAATAAAATCAAATTATCAATTGAATCTTGAAATCAAAGAACTCGGTGTTAAAGGTTGGAACTGGGACAAAACTTATTTTCAAGAATATGGATTATTCCAATAGCTAGTTATAGGCTGATGAAATGGTGAATGCTAAAAGCTAAAAAAAATTGCTCCAAAGGTTCATAACTACTTTTTAATGTGGGTAATAAGACAGCATTTGAACTTCCTTTAAATCACCAATCTTGCCAACAGAAACGAAGTCAGTTTGGAATTCATGCAACCCGAACAAATGGATGAGGTGCACAAATTAGAAATGAGGTTTTATATCCTGGGTACGGTGATAGTTACCGGCGGTGATGGTGACGTTGATGGTGATTATGAAGAGAAGAAAAAGGGTAAAGAGGAAATAAAAGAAAATGGAGATATCAGAAAAGGCAGAAGGAGAAGAGGAGGAAGAGGAAGGAGCTACCGAAGAGGTCAGTGCTGCTTCTGTAAGTTTCCTTTTTTCTTTTTAATTATTATTGATCTTATTCATGATTTTCTATTATTTTGATAGATGTTCCATGAAACTGTTAAAGAAAAAGCAGATCTTGGACAAGTCAGCGGAGAAATAATATTTTACTTTTGACACCACGGTAATTATATAATTATTTGTCTGTGTCTAAGGACTAAATTTATTTTTCGTATTTGTGTACTAAAATTGAATGATGTCCACGTCATGTTTGTGGTTTGTAATCATTTCATTTAATTGATTGAATGAGATTTCTTGTATTAATGTTATATATTAAATATTAGGTAGGACTTGACCCGCCACTTCGACAAGGACAAACACGATACCCATTCCTGGTCTTACAGTTGGTTAAAGATATGAAAGTTGATATGGAATTGAATATGGACAAGTATGAATTCGATGATTTTGTTCGATGTTTCTTCATCAACAATTTAATACTCATAAATCCAATTTATTTTTTCACTATAGAGAGACCATCAAGAAAAATTACAATAAAAAATTAGAAGAGAAATACGAAGATAAGCCTTTGTTTGAGGTTGTCAGTTACTGTACCTGGCTCATGTCGAAGGTACATTACGACATTGACTTTCCGTTTGTCCTGTGTGTGTGATTAAGCGATCAAATAAAATCTGTTCTTAATGGATGCAGTCATCATGGAAACTCAGCCTTCAAGTGTTCGATGAAAGCTAACGAAGGGTATCTTTACCCTCTGGAGAAATGCTTTCTATTTATATCGAAACCTCCAACCTTCATTCCCATATAGGACATTGTCAGCGTGACTTTCTCCAGAGTGTCTAGTAGTGCGTCAAGTTCACGAACATTCGACTAAAAAAATAAATCAGAAATTCAATTCTCCAGTATAAATAAGTAGGCGGATTTTATTCTCTTTGATATTATGCATATTTTTTAACGATGAACCACCAAAAAAGAAAAAATGAATACCGGAATGTAATATATATACATGTATATTTAATAATTCGCAAGATCTATGTAATTTTATCGTGATTATCAATTTGGCATTAAGACGCTTCAATGTTTCATGGGAGAGAAGAAAATTTATCCATGCATCAAATTAGGATAAATTAATATAAAAATAAATTATTTCGGAGCCCAAGCTCATTAAGTAGCCTTATGACTGTTCCCAAAAGATTGGTTCAAAAACATGCCAAAGATCAATGAATAATACAGTTTTAGTTTTGTTTTTTTTAGTGTGATGTTTTTTCATCAGAAAAGACATAATATATGAATGTGTAAATGTAAATGTATAAATCGTCGATTGGTGATGATGGTGTGTGTATATATGTATATATATATTGATATATCAGAATTCTAGTGTTTTTGAAAAGACAGACAAAAAATAGAAATAAAAAAGTTATGTATGTGAATTCATATAGAAACAAAAAAACGACAGATATGATTATTAATTTTGCGTTGATGCTGTAGAATAAAAGATAGTTCACTTTCTACTATTAATGCTAAAAGATTGATTGATATTTTGACAAAATTTAAAAGATTTCAAAGAATGAATTATATATAATAGTGAAAAGACGTCTTCATGTATTTTTGAGGATGATGACTGGTGGAATCAAAATAATTCTCTTTTCTCGTTCTTTTTTTAATAAATTACACAAAGACTGTGAAGTCAAAAATCAAACCTTTTTCCTTTTTTCGGTAGATAAATAAAATAGTAAAAAAAATAATAATAGTGATGATAGTGATAATAGTAATATAGGAATTAAATATTTCGATTTCAAATTGATTCGATTAGTTTATGATGGGTGATGGGTGGTGGGTGGGTGGTGTAATAATAATGAATAATTGATACACAAAAATCCAAAAAAAAATGTACATATAATATGTATGTCACGAGAAATAAAAAATAAAACAAAAAATTAAGTAAAGCATAAATTAAAACCCAAATTTGATAAAATAAAAAAAGACGAATGACTACTACGTTTACTACGTTCGCATAACACTCACAACATAACATAACAAGACATACAGTCCTCCTGATTGTAGAGAATGGATGTCTCGTGTATGAAAACCAAATTGGTTTACCGTGTATGCTGAATAGCATAAACAAGTATTTCTTCTTTTGTTGTATTTTATGCTCTGTATTATTATTATATTTATTATTATTATTATTTATTTATTATTATTATTAAGCCCAAACCTAAAAAATAAAAATAAAAAAATTTAAATTAACTTATTGAAATTATATGATGATGAACAAAATTACTTACCCTCAACAGAGAATCCCAACTTCCCGTACACAAAGCCATACCATCACTAGAAACACCCAAACAACTCACACGATTCTCATGTGCAGCTAATACACCAACACGCTCCCCTTTTAGCGTATCCCAGACATAGCAATTGAAATCGTCATAACCTGCAAAAAGAAGACGTCCAGAGATGGAAAAAGCAACCGAGGTAATACCACAAAGAATGTGATCATGTGAGTAATGATTCAGTTCTCGATCAGCTCGAAGGTCGAATAACCGGCATGATGCATCATCGGATCCAGTTCCAAATGCATCGCCGTTAGGGAAGAATCTATTTTTTTGTAATAAATATAAATAGATAATCAGATTCATTTTTTAATATATAAATATAAATATAAATAGAACTTACTGCACTGCATTAATATCAGATTCATGCCCGGTAAATGTTTGTACACAGCGTCCACTTCGAATATCCCAAACTTTTGCTGTTGCATCACAAGCACCAGACACGAAAATTTGTTGATTCGGAGCAACCGATAAACTGTCAGAAAAAATAATTAATTATTGACGTCTATAAGATGAATAAAAAGACATAGTAGAATTATTACTGACCTCATTACATCACCAGTATGATCATTGAACTCCGATAATTTCATTCCGGCATCAATATCCCAAAGCATACAGGTCATATCACCAGAAGATGTTAGAATTTGTTTATCATTCAAGAACCGACAACAAGAAAGATATCCGGTATGCGCATTCAGTTCTCGAGCAACTTTAACCGAACCTTCCTTTGTTTTAAGATTATAAATTGAACAGATATTATCTAGACCGCCACAGGCGACAAAATGACCGGATGGTGCGTAAGCACACGTCATCACCCATGACGACCGAAGTGGAATAGCGTGCACTTTGTTGGTTGTAGGTGCATCCCACACGATAAGCTTTCCGTCTTGTGAGGCAGAAACAAGGTGACGTTTATCAGACGCCCAATGCATTGCATAGATTTTTGCCAAGTGACCTTTAAGGGTACGACGAACTTTCATTACAATTCTAGGTAGAGCATCGATCTCGTTGGCCATTGATCGTACTGCATGGATAGCATATATATAATACTTTAATTAATAGAAGCATAAAGTAGGGAAGCTTGTATATTTGAACGGTTGAAATAATGCTAATCCTAATTCTAATGATGGAGTACAAGATAATATTAGTACATACGTGAGGTGTCAGCCAAGGCATCTCTTTTCATCTTGATTTTTTCCTTTAAGGTTTCTGCCTCTTTTCGCGCTGCAGCTATCCTTTCTGCGGTGTCTGTCATTTTAATTTTCTAAGTTTTAGAATATGGTCTATATTCAGAATAAAGTTCTGGTCTATCGTTTTTTTTTTAGTAATTGTAGAGATGAGGAATGAAAATTGCAAAACTAGTTCTAATGAAAACAGTATTGTCTTTGCCTCGTAGATTTGAGAAAGTATTATAAAATGAATAGAGAATAGATTTGGTGATTGGTCAAAGAGGGAAGAAAAAAGAGAGAAATAAGATAGAAGAGGAAATGGGAAGGAAGGGCCACCTAGAAAATTGAAAAGGGACACATTCACAAAGTTTTGAAAACTAGGGGACCAAACAAAACAACTAATTACTTGGGGGTCGATGAGAATCGAATTTGGTTGGTTGGTTGGTTGATCTTTCGGATAGTTTGTAAGACGAAAAAATGCAATTCCGGCCCATTAAAACGATTGGATGTGACTCCGATCACACACCACATAATAGAAAATAAGCATGTTATCATCAGCTGTTGGGGATATCTAATAATTGGTTATATAAAATCTTTGTTTTAACAAACCAACCAAACCATTCATCCATTAATTTAAAAGTAAAAATATGTGCGTACAATTATCAAAGAGTAGAATAGAATAGAATAAGAATAAGAATGTCGGATGTTTCTTAATGCTAGTAAGTTTAGTTTTTTTGATAATCCTGTAAATTTTCCTCTTGACACGTTTCCAAGAGAACACAATCAATCGAATAAACACACACACAATAAAATTTGTATGATGCATTTTTGTAGCTAGTCAAATAAAAATTTTAAATACAATGGTAAAAGAAACGTATCACGTCAATGATTGTTGTTCATTTATGAACGATAACAATAAGAAAGTTTATATAATTATAATTCTTATTACAATACCATATCGATATTAATGATACACATATACGTGACTATCATCCTCTTCTACCATTTCGAACCAATTGAAAAATAATGATAATATAGGAGGAAAAATTTTTAATTCCTATTATTATTTTACCCTTGTATAACATAATTATAATATCAAACTAGGTGATCAATTATGAGTAAAGGTGCATAAGCATGCTTTGTGTTACAAACATGCACATGTTCCTAATGTTTGTTTTGACAAATGATACATACACATGTTTTATAATTTTGGAAAATTTATGAGATCCGAGATGTCAATTATGCTAAATTATTTATAACTTGATAATTTTTTAGGTATATTAAATTAATAATTCTAATAAATTTAAATCTAATTTTACAAATATTATAGTTTTTCGATTGAGTTAGCCCTTGATCCAAAAGAATTTCTAAAATACTAACTACCATCTTCCTTGTAGAAAAAGTGCACCAACCGATACCTCACAAAAAACGCGAGAGCACTTCCAAGGATTTGTATTATCATCACAGTAATTGTAAGAGTATGTTCGTGCATCGGTCCGAATTTCAGTAGTATTAGGTTTATTAGAGTGAAATTATTTACTTCTATCATATTACTATCGGTATCATCATCATCTTCGTTATTAAACTTCTCAGTTTCAGTAAAAGTAAGTTCTGAATCTTGTTGTTGGATTTTTTCTTTTCGTTTTATTTTGGTGATCTTTGCGAGCCTTAAGCCCGAGAATATTTTTAGTATTAATAGACTGAGTAATGAAGAACTTTTTATTCGGGCACGACTGTATTCTAATTTTCGAGTCTTTGCATTCAACCTATCATGATAAAAAAAAGTAAATCATCAGATCATTGGATATAAAAAAGCAACTTCTTTTCTACATACTTTGGCATCCGATGCCTTGGACAATCCATCAATTTGAATAATTGCGGCGCAGAATACAAAAAATTGAAAATCTGTGGAATAAAGAACAGCAACATTGTTTTACTAAAGTGCCCGAGAATCCCAACTACCGCGAATGTCATCCCAGCAAAGTAACAGTACGTGTCACCGACGAATACTTTTGATGGGTACCTTTATATATAAATATTATATACAATCATTCAGGTTTAATCAAAATGGAAGAAAGACAGAATATTCTAATAAAATAATTACCAATTATAAAACAATAATCCAATAGTCACACCAATAAACGGTAAAATCAGAAATAATGACAATAAATGTGCTTCGACCGCCGGATCAGCCCCATTCAAAAATAGCCAATCGTTGATGGCTATAGAAATGCCAATCACCAGAGACTGTCCCGCTTCGACACCATTTATCCCAGCTAATATGTTTATAGAGTTTGTACAAAAAACCGCCATCATACTCATATATAAATAATAAAAAACTCCTAAAACAATAAAAAAAATTTAATTTATTGTTAATCAATAAAAACAATGAATTATTTATTCAATTACCCAAATCGACTATGCGCCCAAATAAAAATCGTAACGGAATCGGCACGACGATATATGTCACACCAAAATTTACGTAGTAAACCATCAACAAGGGAATAGAGGCAATAGTCGGCAATAGTAATTTGTATCGCCACCTGATATCAAACACGTCGTCTGCGAATCCTAGAAATATCATTGATTGTAGGGATAGTATCGCGGAAAGAAATTCACCTAGCTAAAGAAAAAATACGTTTTATAATAAAAATCTATTTGTTAATTATATGAATCATATCGCTTATAACCACGAATTAAAGGAAATTATTAAAATATAAATAAACCTTATCATGTGGAAATGTCGGTATATGAAAAACCTCTTTACGTGATAATATGCCTCCCGAGCCAGTAAGCCATTCCATAAACGGAAACGGAATAAATAAAAACAAGCATACTAAATATACAGTCGCACAGACAACACCCATACTTTCAGGTCTACTCATCAGATTAGTTGTAATTGTAATTTGATTGTAAGTCAATTCATTTTGCTTATTAAAAAGGCATAAAGCAAGAGTAAAAAAAAACTTACATACATTTCCGGTCTATCTAACTTGAGAACATCAACTCCTACCCTTCCAGCTTTTTTAAAACTATCTTTTAGCGCGGGAATAAGACGCAATGTAATCATGCATCCTAGTAACGCGAAACCAAGTGCTGCTAGTAGAGGGTCGTGTACTGTATTGAAGATTATTACTAACGCGAGAGCCGCCACAGAGGTCACGGTTAGAGAAGCCGTTGTTGACAGCATTTTCACAGTTAGAGATGCAAACAAAACCTAATCTTAAAAGACTAAATATTTCGTCCTTGAACCATATGTAAAAGCCTAAAATAAGATGACAAACAAAATGATAATAAAATTTATTGATTTCAAAATAATACTGTCTGCATCATAGTGTAACAAATTTAGAAATTATCTAAACAATCTGATATTATATCTTGATCTACAGAAGTACAAGATTTATTCATGGTATATATAAAAAATACGTGTATTAATTGAACATACATAGTTTTTTTTTATTTATTTCTGCGCAATTATAATTCTATTTATTGAAAAATAATAAAAAGAAATATTTATTAACTTTTTTTCCGTCGTTGTGAAGTATTTGTAGTATTTTTTGGTGGCCAATCTTCTACATAGTCGGATATTGGACCATATCCATATTGAAATATATTGTCCTTTGATTTGTAAGGACTGGGTTTATCCGCGGGGCATTCATATGCTTCTTTTTGCATGGTTGGTCTGGTGAACATTTGTGATTTCGATGCCATGGCGACATTGCTATTATTAGTATCACTATTACTATTGCGTGTAGTTCGTGAACTACGAGACGCTGTAATGTTGGAGGAGGTTGTTATTGAACTCGAAAATGCAATCGGTGTTGATAATGTTGCTTCATCTTTAATTTTTGTTGCTGTCGTTGATGATGATGACGACGATGGTAATTTAAATGTAGATTCTGTGTTTTTACGTGCACTCGAACGCGTATTGTGCTGCTTGATTGATTGATTATTTCTTGTTGAAGAAGAGGAGGAGGAAGCAGCAGCAGTTTTATTTCTGGTCGAATTTTGATAACTTGATCTGTGACGATTTTCAGTAGAATTATTCTGTACTGGTTGTGGTTGATGAAAATTCCCGCCAAAAGAATTAAATTGAGGCATTGGTTGTTGATAATAATCTCTACTAGAATTATGTCGTGGAACTGATTGATGAATAGGTCGGTGTGACTTCGACTTTTTCGAATTCAATTTGATTTCAGTCAACGTATCCCAAAATCCACCTTGAGTTTGAACTTCATGAGACATTTTCGGGACAAATGCACGCGGCGCAACAAAATTCTCATTGTATTCTGCGAGCACTTGCCCATATATCACTTGTTTATCCTGCACCATCGCATCAAACATATCCACGAGTTTCCGAAGGAAAAACGCGGTGGTGAGGATAGCAGCGGACAAGTATATCGCTTTTCCAGGTGTCATTATGTGGTACATTAATAATTGCGCGGGCGAAAACCAACAAAAACATCGTAAGAAGTAGCGCCTCGGTTCCCATGTGCGCAAGACCCATATTTGATCGGATGTTTCTGGTTGTGCAAAGAATTTAGCATAGATCGAATATCTAGATGAAAGATATGATATTAGAAAAAGATGTTTATGTATATAATTGTCGGTATATAATTGAAGTTCAAGTACTTGCATTAGTCGACCAACGCCTGTTTCAGCCCATCCAGGCGGACCTTCAGGTACACGATCAGCCAAATGGAAATTGCGCGTGTCTGACGGAGGTCCTTTGAAATCCGGTCGCGAGAAAAACTGATAATCCTTGTAATGCATAAAACAGTTCCACGTCAAATAAAGACTACCTAGCAATATCACAATTTCCTTCCAAGAAACACTTGGTATTTCATATTTGTCGTCGGCGACACTTTGAATCGTCAACGCTTTATGCAACACTATAAAAATGTAAAAAAGCCGCCATAGTATCCAACCGAGATATCTGTACATTACGTTCCATATTGTTTGTATATTGTCAGTAGCTGTCATCCATATGTCTTCAGGATTCTCTTTGAATCGCGTTAAAAAAGGTTCCTCCTTACGGACTATCCTTTTCGCCATTCTTTGTTATAGGCGGTGTCGAAACCTTCTTTCGTTTCTCCAAGAATAGGAGTAAAGGAAAATTTATAATACTGTTTGCAGCAGTATAGACGTGTTGAAATGGTTAACTTATAATTTGTCAATTTAATAGAAATTTAGAGGCGCAGTACTTTTTATTAATTTATATAATTTATACAAAATTCAATATACAGAAAAAAACAATATTTATAATATTATGAATATATAATCCAAGAGCGTTCCTTTGATTATATGATACATTAACAAGATAGGAAAATAAACTGAATTTGTTACAAACTTAAAGTGAAATTTAAAATATTCTAAAGTTCTTATGTCAATATAATTATATCTGATTTATATTATCTTTTTTGTTTCTATATTTTTTTAAATTTTTGTGAAATATATCTGAATATTATTATAAGTCAAATTTTACTATTTCAAAATATCAAATTCTTATTGTACAATTATGTTTTATATACTATTGAATAAGATATTTTATAAATTAGTATTGTAATTATATTTTAACTATTTGTAATCATATTTTAACCAACGCTTGTAATCATATCTGTAATAGCTAATTTTATTAGAAGAATTATTTATAAAAGAACTATGCATTTTAGTATAAAAAAATCATTAAGTTTTCAATTAAGTTTTTTAATACTTGATTTTTTTATTATTTAGCTCTCTAATAAAATTAATAAATAAATATCAGTAAAAATGACATTTTTTTAACTTTTTAGAATATTTAAAATGTTAATAAATGTGAAATTTAATAATTTTCAAATATTAAATTATAAACAAATTTTTGACTTATTTCAAATATCTTTTTAGAATATTGTTACCATTTTTGTTGGTTTATTATTTTTTAGATATAGATTATGTGTTCTTCATGTGTCTTAACTAAGTGGGAGAGTTATTAAAGATTTTTATGTGTTTAAAGTAATTAAGATTGAGAGAGACTAATTTAATAAAGATAAATAATGACGTGTTCATTTTGTTGAACTGCTAAAATGAGTTCAGAAATCTTTTTTTAATTCAAATGATTTAATTGTTAAGTAATCTTCTTTTATTAATCAACTTTTAATAAAATTATCTTCTTCTTTTATTATAAATCTAAATAATGTTAATCAACTTTGCAGGGTAGTAATGAGAGATTAATTATGTTATTATAAATGATATCACTTATTACAAACAAGAGATCTTTTAAATAATAAAGAATACAAATAAGAAAGAAAAAGATAATTAATACTTGATTGAAAATCTCCAACTCAAGACTTATAATACGATTCACTTCTAAAAAGATTTTGTCAAAGGAATTTAAAAGGTAAGAAGATTAAATCTAAAAAGATTATAATCTATATAAAGATTCAAAAGTATAAGAAGATTATTTTTCTAAGCTAAAATATATATTATATTTATACAAATTATTATTACTCGATCTTCAAATATTAAAGCTATTTTTGATTGATATTAAGATTACTAAAAGTGCTCGCTTGATGATTGTGCATTGTTCGCTTGCTTGATGATTGTGTATCATTTGCTCGCTTGATGATTGTGCATCACTTGCTCGCTTGATGGTTGTATATTACTCACTCACTTGATAGTTGTACATCACTCAATCTAATGTCACATAAATTTCACTATTAATATCAATTAAATTTGATTATATAAATTAATTAACACGTGTTTTTCATACTAATAATAATAATATGAATTAAATATAATTAGTATGAATTATAAATAATATAAAATAAGATAATATAAAAATAAAATGAAATAATATAAATATAGAATAAAATAGTATTAAAATAAAATGAAATAGTATGAAATAAATGATAATAGTATGAAATATAATAAAAATAGAATGAAATATTATAAAAACAGTATGAAATAAATACAGATAATATAAAATAAATATGAATATGATTTATAAATCAATTATTCAATTAAAATAAATTATGAAAAGTCATGTAATATGCTAAAATTCATATCACAATAATATTTTAATAATACTCTAAGAAATAAATTTATTTTTTATTTTAAGCACTTTTTTTTATTGAATAAAAAACTTAAAGTATTCAAATTTAATTTTAATTTAAATAAATATATAAATAATATTGTTATAATATATTTTAGAAAACTGTTATTTGCATTATAATAAATTACTATTTATATTATATAATTGTTATAATATAAAAAATTATTAGTTTCATGATTTCTGATTTGATTAATTCATCAAATTAGTCAAGAAATAAATAAATTACACATAACCTTTATCAAAAAAATATTTTAATATTATTATATAGTTTTTATAGTCAAATTATTTTTATTTTATATTATATAGTTAGTGCAATATTTGTTAATTTAGAAAGTTAATTATTGCTATTAGTTCTTGTTTTAATAGTATTCTTAAGAGTATTAAAAATACTGTTATAATCAGACTCCTAGTGAATAATATTATAATATAAATATTTAACCAATATCTAATAACAGTAATTTTACAATTACTCAATCTTAACATAATTAATGTATTTTAGGATCATGTATATTTTTTTTATCTGTTAGATAGCTTTCACTATTACTAATAAATATTATGTTCACTTAGTGTAAGATAATTCTATAATAATATAGTACTAATATTCTATAATAACTTGGTAGTTGTTCAATAATACACAATAAATATAAGTATTTTAATAAGTTATTATTTAATTAATTAATGTAACAATAAATAAGGAATAATTTATTAACTAATTAAATTTTGTATTAATTAATTAATTATTTATTTTGAAAGCAAAAATATTTTTTTATATATCTTTTTTTGAACCAGATATTTTACAAGTTAATTATAAACTAAAATATTATTACTATTTTTATAGATATTAAGTTTTTGACATGTTAATCATGTGCTTTATTAACTTAAAAGTGAAAAAAATTAAGTTTTTATAATAAGAGAGACTAAGATTTATTACTAAAGATAGGTAATATGTATTTTTGTTGTGATGAGATAGAATGACATCCAATAACTTCACTAAGTTTTGTATATTATTTTAGAACTTCAAAAGTTATGATTCAAATAATAATTTTATCAAGCAACTATCTTTCAAATCAATAACAATGATTTATTATAAGTGATCTATCTTTTAAGACCAAAAACTAATACAAATATAACTTTACAAGTTATTTGAAGTTTCTATTAAACAAAAAACTTCTTGAGTTATTAACTTAATTACTTTTTCTAAGCTAAGATACATGATATATTTATATAAATTACATGTTATATAATATAACTAATTTTATTATTGTTGTCATTAATTTAATTAAACATGAGTATTATTAGTATTTCTGGTATTAATACGAGTATTGATATCATTATTGTTGTTAATACAAGCATTGATATCATTATTATCATTGCTGATATTGTTGATGTTAACACAAATCTAAAAATCAATAATATTTAATATATAATTATCCAATAAAATAATAACTATCTAAAAATAACTATCCAATAGAAATACTAATAAATATAATCCAA
>CAJVPL010000444.1:0-26327 GCA_910591945.1 Ambispora gerdemannii
TAGAACAAGATTATTAATTATAATGTAGTTAAATTTCGTGTAATTTAGAAAAGAACCAATAATTTCATAGTAATAGTAAAGATTTATTGTGCCACATGCTGCGCCACAACTGCGCATTACTGTGCCACACTGTGCTACTATAATACGAAAACATGTATAAATACAAATGCTGATAATTAATAAAAATCAAGTTCTCTTAGTTTGATTTAAGTTCTCCAGTTCTAGTTTTAAGTTCTTAAGTTTGGTTTTGAGTTTCTTTTGGTTTAATGTCGAGTTTGATATATTAAATTGATTTATTTTTGGAATTTTAAGTACTTTTTGGTTAAATTTACCTTTTAGTTTAGTTTTGTTATTAGTTTAGTCTTATTTTCGTCATCTTTTATCTTGTCAAGAAACATTATTTATCATTATAAACACCATTTTAGTTATAATATTCAAAGTAAATTGCCGTGAACACAGTTACTATTGCCATTTTGAAATACTTTCATACGCAAAAGCTCAAAATGGTAACAATACAAGTATTTTAATAAATTATTATTCAATCAATTAATGTACAAATTTCATTAACAATAAACAGGAGCAATTTATTGACTAGCTAGATTTTTGTATGGATCAATTGATGTTTTTTTTAAAGCTTCAATTGCACTTTATTTATAATAAATATTTTTCACTAATAAATGTTACATTTATAATTAATTATATAAATTAATAAATAATAAATACTATGTAAATAATAGTAATTACAGTAATTGTGATAATTATTAAATTTATAGAAATTATAGAAATTATGAAAATTATGAAAATTTCTAGTCGTAACAATGAGAATGTATGATTACGATTGGTGAGTTTTTTTATTGACTCAAGTTGTTCTTTTTCCTAATTTAAGTACTGATCTTTAAAATCTTTAATACTTAATTGTCTATTGTGAACCATTCGGGATCTTGAACTGTCGGGATCTTGTACCATTCGGGATCTTGAATTTTGGGATTATGGACTGTCGGGATTTTGAATTTATTAGCTATTTATTTTACGTTATTATGTAATTAAAATATATTGGAAGCTCCAGAGCAAAACATGTATATTTGAAGAAACAATTACGCATTTATTTTTATAAATAATTTTAATATTGGTAAATTTTTCAAAAGAGAAGTTCTGATTTTTTATTAGACCGTTTCTAAATTGAGATATTGTAAGCATATATACATGTACATGTATTATGAATACAATATCGATATGTTTGACGTTCGTACATTGTCCATGTACGAGGAATGTGATATTGGAAGATGTGATATTGGAAGAAATATCGGTTTGACAAAAAAACGTGAGCACTGATCATGTGAACCCGGATTTGCACAACTCGAATTCTATTTTTATCGTTTGGGAACACAGAAAAAAATGGATGATCTTAATTATTCGAGATACCCTACCCTTAAATAAAATTCGGTAGTAAAATTTTGCAAGACATTTTTTATTAAAGCACAAGAGATAGTTTCATAGACACAGTGAATTTTTGCGTTGCACATTGATCTTGCGATAAGGGATTAGATCAGTGAATAAATGCTATCGGGGTTGGGTACATGACTATAAATATATCGCGCATAGAAACAAATATGGTTTTTAATGGCGCAAATTCACTGCCACCACATTCCAAAGCGGCTAATAGTAATTGGTCTATGTGCTTTTGCACTTCTATTTAGCTATGCAGGTAGAGAATTGTTTTGCGTGTTAGCCTCATAAAATAATTTATTTGGCAATTAGCATTTTAAAGTGTTGTCCTTTTGCTTTCAGATCGTACCAATTTGGCCGTAGGTATAGTGTATATGTCTAAAGAATTTAACTGGGATTCAACTACAGAAGGTTTGGTTCTATCTGCCTTTTTCGTTGGATATTTTACGACTCAGGTTATTGGAGGTGCATTGGCAGATAAATTTGGAGGGAAAATAGTTCTCGGAACGGGTATTTACTTTCAAGCTTCCCGCTCTTATTTAAAAGTAAAGGAATAGTATTGAAAACACTTTTGTGTTTTATTACTTTCAATTTGATCTGTTCGAAGCGGCTTCTTGTTGGAGTGCCTTTACATTTCTCACACCTCCCGCAGCAAAACACGGACTATATACCTTAGTATTATGTCGTGTCTTATTGGGGGTCGGTGAAGGTGCGGCTTTCCCGAGTGTTCATTCAATCATTTCTTCGTGGGCTCCAATAGAAGAACGTTCTCGCATGGTAGGAATAACGACTTCGATAGGTTATTTCGGCAGTGTAATTGCTTTACCTCTTTCTACATGGTTAGGCTCAGGTCCGGGTGGTTGGGAAAGTATATTCTACTTTTTCGGCATGGCAGGTGGCGTTTGGGTGATTTTTTGGATAATTTGGGCTCAAAATAGTCCAGCAGAATATCAAGGAATTACCATAGAAGAAATTAATTTGATAAATAATGGGAAACCATCAACACAAAGGATAAAATATCAGCAATTGGAAGAAAGCCAAACGGGGATTCAGGCGGAAGTTGAGAATCCTAGTGATATAATAGTAACAGGAGAAACGAGTAGTTTATTACCTAAAAAACGTCAATACGAAACTAAAATTATTCCATGGAGTCGTATTTTAAAAAGTCATGAGGTTTGGGCTATCTTAATCGCCCAGTTCTGCAGCGGTTTTGGGTTTTTTATCATTCTTACTTGGTTACCTACTTTCTTTGAAGATCATTTCGATGTCGAAGTTAAGAAATTAGGATACTTTGCGGGTAAGGCAAGTGTGTCAGGAATTTTGCCTACAATTGTTTTTTTTTGATAATTATAAGAAACCGATTAATTTTTTTATAGTACTACCATATATTGTTCAAGGCGTGGTCGGATGTTTTGTGGGTATTATCGGAGATTTCGCTATTAATAAAATTGGTTTGAGAGTAATCACGGTGCGACGACTTGCACAGTTATTTGGAAGTTTAGCAATTGCTGTTTTTCTATTATTGGTAATTAAATATTTATTTCGGTTACAATAAAAAATAAGCTTTTACTGATTTTGTTATAATTAAAGACTACATTTCAAGCGACCACTATTACGCAAGGTATCTTTTATATCGCGTGTGGTATGGGTTTAAATGCGCTTACACTTATTGGGACGCAAGTGTCTCAGGTATTTTTAACGCAAATCATTACTCTTTCGAAATTGAAATACAACATATGTAAAATTTCTTCATTTTTTTCTTAATTCTAGCTTGACATCGGTATAAATTTATTTTCTCTCTTTTTTTAATTATATTACAAAATAAAGTTGCTGACGAAAAATCTTTATCTTATACTTTAAGCTCCACGTTACGCCGGTACAATCTATAGTCTTGGCAACACGATGGCAACCATCCCTGGATTTTTTGGCGTTGCATTGACTGGCTGGATATTGGATACTACCGGTCATAATTGGGGTATTATTTGGTCGATTTGCGCGTTTTTTTACGTAATTGGCGGATTTTGGTTCTCGTTCTGGGTTGGTGGTGAAGTGGTGATTGAATAGATTAATTTAATTGTCTTGTCTATTGTGCATTTCATTTATAGTCCGAAGTTTTGATCGACCAAAAAATTTTATATTGTCTTGATTTTGCCTGGCATTATAAAGGTCACCAATAGTTTCTATGGTGCAGAAAATCTTCACATCATAGCGCTGAATTTTAAAAGTAAAAGTATTGTAACCAATATGACGATCATTGTCATGTGTGACATGTCACAAACGCGTAAATATGCTCCGCACGCGTGATCTATATTTGAACATTCACAAAAACTCGCGTACTTGTAAAGGGTTCCCATTTTTCTAGCATGATAAAAAGGACAGATTTGCTTTCCAAAAAATCGTTTTAACTCTAAAATTTATTGTTATGGAAAGTAAGTGAAGAAATTATGTGTTGTCCTTCGTGGAAGTGTAGAGAACTTTGAAAGAGAAATCGGTTATGTACTTCTCTTCGTCTACTTCTATTTCTAGCTCTACCTTTACCTCTACTTTGAAAGATGAGGGTCTACTGATTCTGGAGGAGGAATCGGTTATGTACCTCTCTTCGTCTCCTACGTTTTACTTCTACCTCTACCTACCTCGACCTCTACCTCTACTTCTACCTCTAATTACCTATACGTCTCTTACATTTGCATTTTTTACTTTCAGACAGAAAAAGAAAGGTCTGTTGCCCTCCCGAAAGGTCAATTTTCATCGGAGGTGACTTGTATGGAGTTAATAATAAAAACTAAGGGACTGCATTTCTACCGTTATGGAGCAGACTAATACTGAGCTTTCGTTCCACATTTTAAGACGTAAGCAATTTTTATCAATGGCTAAAAGTTCTTGCAATATTGCACTAATGATCAATTTTTTTCATCTTCAAACAGAGAACGATGCTGGGAATTTCTTTAATAAAGTCCAGAACCAAGATTTTGTTAGCGATGATGGAATCAGAATAAATTTTCATCCTTCAAAAATAGTCGAGAATGACGTTCCTACCGTATATCAAATTCGGGTAATGTATCAATTAATCAGCCGATTTACAGTAAATTTAAGGCCTGTTTTTTTATTTTGATTATTACATTTATAGAACGACGGACCCTCTACTTCTGAACCTTCTATGAATCTGAACCCTCCGAACCTTCTATGAATCTAATACCTCCAAATGATGTAGCATATGAACCGACACATTCTGTATATGAAGAGAGGTATAAAATAATAAATAATAAACAATTCATATAGATAGACATCTAATTTCGTTTTTTTTTAAGTGATAAGTACATTATAATCTTACAAGTTCCCGGAGTACAGGGAAAAAAGGACATCAAGATCGAATTCGATATATCAAGCAAATTAGTCACTATTTCAGGTAAAATTCCACATCATACATATTCTGGTGATTTGCTGAAAGACGGCCTAATTTCTGGAATTTTTTCTTTGAAGCTAACACTCCAAAAGTCGTAAGTTATTTCAGTTACAATTTTCAATCTCATTCTTCCTTTTTAAAAACTTGATTTATGTATTGCTCTATTGTATAGTATTGACACGATTCGCGGTATAAACTTGATCGATTTAGAAGACGGGGTCGCCAAAGTCACTTTAAAAAAAGGAACAAGTGTAATACTAGAATTGTCATAATAAATCATTAAGTTTTTTGCTCATAATACATAAATTAAGCGGTGGCCTTTCGATCAAATATCCTGGTTCATGGAAATCTACCGGTTCTTTCCGGTATACGACATAGTGTTGTTTTTTTGTGCACTCAAAAATGATCAAGCAAAACAGAAAATTTGGTTCCCTATTTTGCAGAATTTCCATCGCTTTCAGAGATAAGAAAACAACTCACCGACTTTGATTCTCATAGTAATATATACTCAAATGGTAATCTGGTACCGAATACCTTCGGTCAGTGTTGTACACGGACGTTTTCCGGCATTAGTATTGTCCAGTCACTGCCTTTAGTCACGGGACATAGTCGGGACAGTTGGGACGGAACAATTTCAAAAATGCTTGGGACATAGAAAATGTACAGTGCTGCTTTAGTGTACCACCTTCACGCAATTCTTCATATTTGTGGATCTTATTATATACATATTTGACTTGCATCAGACATTCAACTCGTGCCAATTGGCTTCAAGTTTTTTTTTTGACGTCTTTTTTCTCGCTATTTTGCTTTGATTAAACACAATTCATGTTGTACAGCTTAGTGAGTTATGGCAAAATATGATCTTTATTGTTTCGATCTTAACAAATCATTTCATTTTCATATGCTAAAATCAACAAACTAATAAATAACTGATTCATGACATTATGTTCTGCATCAAATCAGATGATTCGATTATTTAGTTACAGTATTGCTCCATGTGATATTGCTGCATCAAAATGTTGACGCTCTATGATTATTCGTTATCAGGTAACTGTTACAAGGTGAGAGAACATTAAAAATAAATCGAGACATCAATATTTTATTGATTATTATTATCATCGAAATAAAGGTGCGACTTTTACTCTCATTACTTCGCGTCCCTTATACTCGAGTTGATGTGGATATCAAAAAGGGCGAATCACGCACCGATGAATTCTTAAATAATGTATCGTCAAATGGAAAAGTACCGACTATAGTTATTCCATACGGGTATGAACATCTAAAAAGGAAAACAGATGAGAGCATAGATTCTACTAGCAGCAACAATTATGCTGAAAGTAGAAGCGATAATAATAGTAAAGATAATGGCAAAGGCACAAGATTATCAGAGTCAAATGCAATTTTAATCTATCTCTCATTAAACACTCCGTTACTCCCATCGAATCCCATCGAACACGCACAAGTAATGCAATGGCTTTTTTGGGAACAGTACTCGCACGAACCAAACATAGCGACATTACGTTGGTGGATCTCGTATCTTGATAAATCAGAAGAACCTGAATATCTGGATCGGATCGTCGAGAAACAACGTAGTGGATATGAGGCTTTGAATGTAATGGAGAAACATTTGGAATCGCGTAAATTTTTTGTGGGTAATCGGTTTACGATTGCTGATGTATCATTGTATGCTTATACTCACTGTGCGGAAGAAGGCGAGCTTTTTATTTATTAGATTATATTAATTTGTTATTTTGAGTATGAATTAATCTAATTTTAAAGAATTGATTTTTTAAAGGCGGATTTTCTATTGAGAGTTTCCCAAAGGTCAAGGAATGGTTAAGAAGAGTGGAAGAACAACCAGGTCATATTGCAATGGATGATTGAGTTTTAATTTATATACTATATACGTAACATAAAAATGTGCATCTTAATGAATTAGTTTCTGCTGCCTTATTGCTTAAGCAATATAATTAATTTACTATCAAATAGATTGATTGCATGTGTATTTTATATATTATGAGAGCACAGAGTTTCGTGCAAGTGTTGTACTGTTGATATATCTCAAAATTAAGATTAGACGACATGATTATTAATGTAGGGTAAAAATTATGCTATATCGATATGTAACAATAAATGAATGAATTTTATTAGATCTGACTGTATGTAGGCTTGGCCCGAATGAGCTCTAGTTATTATTCTCTTGTCTATTATTAAATAATCTAATTAAGTAATAATATGATATGAAGTTAATCTATATTGTTCTTGGGATTTCTTTAATATAAAAACTTTGTATAAGGTCACCAGTCTTGAACTGCGTAAATCCATCGAATGACATTCCACATTCGACGCCTTTTGTTGCTTCGGCGATGTCTTTTTTTACTTGTTTCAATGACTCCATGGAACCTATTATAATTATAATCAAATATTAAATATTGAATATGTAAAAATTTATACATGTATGAGGTTATGTGTATACTTTCCTTCCCAAATAATCCTTTCGCCTCTCATAATACGACATTTTTGATTCTTCACCACACGCCCCGATTCAACTCTACACCCCGCCACAGGTTTAACTTCTTTTCCCTTCCCCGACAACTCAAAAACTTGAAGAATCGTCGCTTCACCCGTTACCTGTGTCTCGAGAATCGGCGGTAGTAATTTGCTCATCCGTGATTTTACCTCGTCTAGTAATTTGTAAATTACATTGTATGTGATGATCTCTACGTTTGCTTGTTTTGCCGCGTTTTGTACTTTTTTGTCGGCTTTTACACTGAATCCTAGTATTGTTGCTGTTTTTATTTTGATTCGTTGAAAATTTATTATTTAGTTCATAAGTAGAAAGAGTCGAAATATAACAGATTTTTACAAATAATATAGCTAACAAATAAAATATTAAAGAACCTTCAACAGTCGATGCCATTTGTATATCAGAATCTGTTATATTTCCAACTCCATAATGGACGATATTAATTCGGACCTCTTCGTTCCCTACTTTTTCCAAAGCATCAACAACCGCTTCCGTTGTACCGCTGACATCAGCTAAATAAATATAACCATCGTCAATTAATCACGAATAACAAAACCGAATAGATAATAATAAAAATAAAAATATACAAAAACACGCCTTTAACAACAACTTTGAATTCTTTAATCTTTTCATCCTCTTCTTTCTTTTCATCCGTGTCAGGTTTAACTTTTGTAGGATACTCTGAAAGCAATCCGTGATAATACATCCAAATCTCTTTCTTGATATTACGTTCATGTTTTCGTTTTTCGAGCAATTCTTCTTTTTGGAGTCGCCGTTTTTCCGAGATTATTTTTTCATCGTTTAACAGTAATTTCTGTTCTAGTTGCAATTGGCGAAGTTGTACTTCTTCTTTTGCAATATCCTATTTTTAGTTAGTTAGTTAGTTAGTTAGTTAATTAATTGAATGAATAATAACATACTACAAGAATAAAGAAAGAGTAAATTAATAAATACTTCATCAGGCGCTTCTAATACTTCATCACCAGCCTGTGGTAAATCTTTCCATCCTATTACACGAACAGGCGTACCCGGTAATGCTTTTTTTAACGTACGACCTTTATCATCGATCATTGATCGAACTCTGCACCAGGCCGTGCCGCCTACAACAACATTACCAACTTTTAGTGTCCCACGCTTAACTAAAATTGTTGCAACGTTTCTAAATAATATAATATATATATATATAATAAGTCATTTAAAATAAAGAATATTAGAAGTAGCAGTAATAAATTTTGTATACAAACTAACCCACCCTCTTCCTTTCTCAATCTGTGATTCAATAACAACACCCTCCGCGCCAATATCGACCTCTGCACGCAAATCCATCAACTCGGCAAGAACAATAACCGCATCTTCTAATTGATCAAGACCTAATCCCTTATTTTAAAGTAATAATTAAATAAACATAAAATATTCAGATAACAAATAATAATCCAATATACATACACACACACACACACACACCTTTAATCCTGATACTTGGACTGCTTGTGTTTCGCCACCGAATTCTTCAAGGTCAACGCCGTATGACAATAATGATTCGCAAACTTTACGCTTTTTAAAATGAACTATATCAATCCCAATTCTAATTCAACAATCAGTTGCTGACGCGTTCTTACCGTATTAGCATTATGTCTATCAATTTTATTGATCGCCACAACCATCGGTACTATAAATTAATAATATAATAACTATTATTCATTAATATAAAAAACTAACTGTATTGATCACGAAGCAAAATTCCTTTTTCTTTCATTTCATTCTATATTTTATAAATTTACCTTTAGCATCTTTAGCATGCTGGATCGCCTCAAGTGTTTGTGGCATAACACCATCATCGGCGGCCACCACCAACACGACAATATCAGTCACATGAGCACCACGAGCACGCATCGCGGAGAATGCTGCGTGTCCCGGTGTATCGAGAAATGTGATTGTTTGTTTTGAAGGTAGTTCAACTATTTATTTAGATATTTAAATATACGAGTAAATTCATAAATGATTAACTTTAATTATCTAAAATTATTATTTGATGAATGTATTTACCTGAAAAAGCACCAATATGCTGCGTGATACCACCAGCTTCGCCAGCAGCCACAGACGACTTCCGTAACGTATCCAGTAACGTGGTCTTTCCGTGATCCACGTGTCCCATTATCGTGACTATAGGTGGTCGAGGAGGGTATATCGACATGTCCTCGGGTATTGGTTGTTTTTTTAATAGTAAGCCACCATTACTAACTTTTGTTCCTCCAGTACCATCATCATCAGTCTCATTAATGATGGAAATATTGTTAAAATATCTTTTATGATTACTGTTGATATTGATAAAGTATTTCTGAGGGTTTGGTGGGTTATTATTCAAGAACGGAGTCCATTTTGTTCTTAAAAGATATTTATAATTATTATTATAATTAATATGACGTTTTGTGAAAGTTTTGAATATTCGTCGTTGTAGTATTAGGTTTGTTGTGGATATTATTTGTAATGGCTTATTATGGCACAGGTTGTGAAAACGAAGTGACATTCTTTTGTCGAAGTTAATTATCTCGTTCCACGCGGAGTTGGATGAGTCATTATGAATTTCTATTCAGATTATCATGATCGAAATAATCAGTTTCTTATCCTTCTACAATGGTTTATTCAATACTAACTGTCGATTCTTCTAATCTCAAATTAGATCCACTCATAAACTCTTTAAGAATAGTGGGGGATATTATACTCTCGGTATCCAGTATAGGAGACACATTATCTTTAGAAACATTCCTTCAAAAGTATCCGCTTCAAAATTACTGGGTGCATTCCAACATTTCGAATAATGAATCCTTAGAACTTCAAACAATTGTAAGAATTCTAGATTCGGGTGCCGCAAAAGTAGTGATACCTGCTTCTACTTTGTTAAAAGAGAAACAACTATTTAGTGAAATATCGTCAGAAAGACTTGTCGCGAGCATTCCTGTTTCAAGTACTTCCGAACAAAGTATCCGTGATTTGTCTGGACTGGTTTCTAGTTTTGTAATTATTGTAGAACAAGAAAATGTAGCTTTCGAAAATTTTATTAAAACTCTAGAAAATTTTATTAAATTGGCGGCATCGCATCAAAATATTACTGATGGTAATATACCCGCGAAATTCGTGGTGATTTTGCCTCAAAACTTTAAATATTCACTTGAAGCAATTCGCCAAATTTCATCAATTGGGGCAGATTTAACTATTCCTTTTGAAAATCTTTCGCTTGACTCGTCATCTGATTCCACAACAATTAATATAGCAGATGTATTATCATGTCAGCTAACATCAGATCGATCAGATGGTTTGTTCACGACCATTGTCGTGGATGAGAGGAATATGGCATTAGGTGTAGTTTATTCCTCGGCAGAAAGCATACGTGAAGCTGTAAAGACCGGGAAGGGAGTTTATCAGAGTAGAAAAAGAGGCTTGTGGTATAAAGGCGCCACTTCTGGGGCCACTCAGGACTTAAAAAAGATAGAAGTCGATTGTGATGGCGACGCATTGAAGTTTATCGTGACTCAACACGGAAGTGGTCAGTAATTCTCTTTATTATCAATAAAAGGCTTGTTTTACAATTAAACGAAAATATTATCTTAATATATAGGATTTTGTCATTTAAACACCCGGAGTTGCTTCGGCGCAGATGTTGGACTGACTTCTCTCGAAAAAACTTTGCAAAGTCGAAAGATTTCGGCACCAGTTGGTTCTTATTCACAACGTCTTTTCCAGAACCCAGATCTCCTTCGATCAAAGATTATGGAAGAAGCCAATGAACTTTGTTCGGCGACCTCAAAAGAAGATATTGCATGGGAAGCGGCAGATTTAATTTATTTTACTTTGGTCAAGTGTATAGGAAATGGCGTTTCATTAGCAGACGTTGAGGCGCAATTAGATAAACGTGCAAAAAAAGTTACTCGACGTCCTGGAAATGCTAAACCACAATGGCAACAATTATCTGCTAATGGCAATGACGAATCAAAGGTAAAGAAACTAAATGGAAATGATAATACATCATCGTCTATACCCGTGTTTCCAACAATTTCCAAATCTGAAACTATCAAAATGCAACATTTTCGAGCATCGGAAATTTCTTTGGAAAAAAGATCGTTGCTACTTATACGTCCTATTATACGATCAGATGACATAATGAGTAGAATACAACCTATTGTAGAAGATGTACGAAAGAGAGGTGACACCGCATTAATTGAATTTACTATGAAATTTGATGGTGTTCAATTAGAGACGCCTGTTATTTCAGCTCCCTTTCCAGCCGAGGCTATGAAATTAGATGATGTAACACGTGCCGCTATAGATAAAGCCTATGATAATATATATAAATTCCACGAAGCACAATATGATCGGTCAACATTAGTAGTGGAAACCATGCCAGGAGTCACTTGTTCGCGATATAGTCGACCAATTGAAAAAGTTGGTCTTTATGTGCCAGGTGGAACTGCTATTCTTCCATCGACCGCTCTAATGTTGGGGATACCTGCCAAGGTCGCGGGATGCAAAGAGATTGTGATTGCAAGTCCACCAAGAAAAGATGGCACTGTGGTACCTGAAGTTTTGTATGTTGCGCATAAAGTTGGTGCATCCAAAGTAGTATTGGTTGGTGGTGCTCAGGTTGTTGCAGCTTTAGCTTATGGCACTGAGTCTGTACCTAAAGTTGACAAGATATGTGGACCTGGCAATCAATATGTTACCGCAGCAAAAATGTTTGCACAAGTAAGCAAATGCTCGAAAAATAATTTATTTGTCATATGAATTTCAGCAGTTCTGAATAGATTTTCATTGCATATGCATAAATCTTGATTATCTACCAACCTCACATAATAGAACGATAGTTCAGCCATGGTTTCGATCGACATGCCAGCTGGACCTTCAGAATTATTAGTAATAGCAGACAACTCAAGTAATCCAGCATACGTAGCATCTGATCTCCTATCACAAGCCGAACATGGAACAGACTCCCAAGTAGTTCTTGTCGCTGTATCACTCACACAAGCACATCTACAAGCAATCAAAAACGAGATTCACGAACAAGCTTCTCGTCTGCCGCGTGTTGACATTGTGCGGGAATCAATTGGAAAAAGTTTTATTTTAGAGGTGGATAATATAGAAGATGCTATGCGCTTCTCCAATGACTATGCACCTGAGCATTTGATTTTACATCTAGAGAACGCAGAACAATGGGTGGAGAAGGTAGACAATGCTGGCAGTGTCTTTGTCGGTTCTTATTCACCTGAAAGGTAGGCATTCACTCACTCGCTCGTTCACACACACAAAAATACAAAAAAACAAAAAAACACAAGAAACGGGTTTGTTTTTGGGGTTACTATGCATGCAGCCCAACCCTGCATCTTATTATATCGTTACGCAATGTGTGAAATTGCTTGTTGCATCCTTTTTTTCCGAAATCTTGATGCCGGTTATTTACCTGAATTTCCAACAAACAATGACTATTGTTTCTATTATTAACAATAATCATCAATAATCATATCCTTTGTTCTATTTTCTTTATCCTCCCTCTCTATATTCGTATTTATACAATGTATCGAAACATTGTCTTCCTAGTTGTGGAGATTACGCATCAGGCACTAATCATACTTTACCTACGTACGGTTACGCACGGATGTACTCTGGCGTCAACACTTTAACCTTTGTTAAACACATCACCACACAACAATTAACTAAAGATGGATTGAATCTATTGGGTGATACAGTTATGCGATTGGCCGAAGTGGAAGGGTTAGAAGCGCATCGTAATGCTGTTGCTGTCCGAATTAAGGATATTCGATAAATTTTGTGGTTTATTTTTTCTAAAGAAAACATGTAATAATAGAATTTAACCGTCTCGTGTACGATAGTTTCTAATTCATGCTTACCTAATAATTCGTGTTTTCGAATGATATTATGGAAATGCAAAATCATCTAATGTATACGTTGTATCCATTTTGTTATTTCCCGGTGTGCATGAAACAAAAAAATCACCATAGTAACAATACTGAATAAAATATATTTTTGATGCTTTATAAAATAGATTTTGGTTTTACATAAGATTTTATAACAGAAGTATATGCTTGACATAAAATTTTTCGGTAATAAATTTTATAACAGAAGTAAACATGAGATGTATATATATTTGTCCATATAAAGAAAATATACACACATAAAATAATGTAATAATAAATGATGAGATCAGAAAAGTAAATAATAATGATAAAAATTGTTAGATCTATCTATGATGTTTTTCATCCTGAATTGTGGGAAATTATCACGGGCGGAAAAGGTAGTGAGTGCTATTGATAAAGATAATTTGTTGTTACAAGGATTATTATATGTTGTCGTCTTTGAGGAGGCCCTTGCCGATAGAAAGTCGATAGATTTTCGACGCGGTAAAGCCTTTTAATCTTAGTCATGAGAATCGGAACTTCGAGCCAAAGCACCTGCGATCGAAAGGAATGAAATAGATGGCCAAAGAGTATTAATACGCGGACCCATGAGTTGTGGAGCGGAATCTGATATTTTCAATCTAAGGATAGGATCATGCCAGCGAGGGTGTCTTGTGAGAAAGAGGAGAATGATTAACTATTTATTCTATTAAAATTACTTTTTAGGCATCATTCGTCTATTGTCCGTCTGAAATGTTTAATAATAGTATCAAGGTCTATGAATTTGTATATGTTTTTAATGAACAAGGACCACCATTCCTTCCATATCTGCATTCTCGAAGTCAGTGTTATCGTCTTGTTCAAACATGCTAATACTACCAACACGAGCCATTCCCATTTTTCTTCGATGCTTGAGACATTGTTTGTACATTCCCCATACAGGCGAATTTGCTAGCAATCCTTGACGAAGATGTGAGAGATAAGCATAGAAATCACAAACAGCCACAACACGATCCCGACAGAAACGATCAAGCGGAATCCATCCAGGTTTCTCGGTGACTGATAAACGTGCAGACGAATTAAGTGTGGTGGCTGTCGGTGGCACTGCTGCATCTGGCCCTGATATTCTCATTCTATATTCACAGCTTCTTGAGCATCCACATAGACCACATTTTACTTTTGGTGGTGGTGGAGGTTCTTGGTAGCTAGAGCGAGATGAGATGCTGATTTGACTTGTGGTTGGAGTACCGGGCATAGATGAATTGAAATATATTGTCTGAATTTCGCATTGGCTCTTCATTATTGCTTCTAACAGACGTCTTTTATAGAATGGCGATTTCCACCCGGATTTTCCTTCAAACAGACAAGGTTGAATATCTTCAGCCATACAACGTTTCATGAAAGGTGCATTTAGATTAAGATTATTGGGTGCTGGAGATGTCGTAAAAGCTTTGACGTATTCTTGGAATTCTTCATATACAATACCATCAAGATATATTTTTTTGCCTTTTGCAAACATGAAATCGTCCATCGAGAATAAGCTGGGTGACATGTGACCAAAGTTTCTGCTAGCGCGTGGACTACTTATAGGAGAATTAGACATTATGCTTCTTCGAATGCTAGATGCTCGACTTAGTACTCCGGGAGCAGGTGTTGAAGTTTGTATTGCCTGTCTCTGTTTTGTAGAATCCAAGTGAACTAACAGTAGTTTCATCTCACGCAAGCGATCCTCCCGAGAAGCGGAAGCTTTTAGGGCTTCGGATAATTTACCCTTTGTCTCTCGGTTTAATATTTCTAGATCTTCTCGTGCATTCGCTTCATCAAAGACCATTTGATTAACTTTTTCAAACATGGCGTTTACCCAGTCGTCAATTTCGGATTCCAAATCCTCTTTGGCGGATTGAATTTGCATACGAAGGGTTTGTTCCTCTGATAATGATATAGCAAGAGCTGAAAGATCACGTTTTATATATGCTCGTTCCTCTATATGTTGATCTGCTTGAGCTAGTAAGGATTCACAATTAGGACAAATGCTTTGAGTATGATGAGAAACGTTTTCAATGGGGCCTGGTCGTGGAAGAGCATTCGGATCATTATCCTCTTCTTCATCATCGTCGTCATCTTCATCAGCAGTCTCCTCATCATCTTCTGAATTTATCTCTCCAACTTCCTCTTGATGATTATGTTCTTGGTAATATTTTGGATCTTGTATATGATTGGTATCATTAATGTTTGTATTACGATGTTCATCCTCGTCGGGTTTGATATTATTGATATATTCCTGTGGCTCCTCGTGTAAATTAACAAGGTTTGATTCGCTTGTTTCTTCAACAGTTTCTCTTTTTTGATACTGAGAAGCGAAATTATTAGTATCTTCGTCATCAGTCAGCAGGTCGAAAGCTGTAATATCTTCTGACCCATCCAAATCTTCTAGACGGTCAAGCTCGTCAACCTCAAATTTACTACTACTAAAGGATCCACGTCGATGAATTTCAACATCATCATCATCATCGACGTGATTTTTTTCTACAGCAACTGTATTTTTAATTTCTTCATCCACCGGAGTTATCTCCTCGCTCGAAGGCTGTAATTTAGAGTCACGTCGAACAGGGACAATTGGATGCGGCGGCAATTGTTTACTACTATTATTATTCTTAGTAGTGTCAAAGTCGCTTAACTGACTCTGACGCCTTTTTGGGGTCTCATAATTACGATGATTACGTCGCCCGGCATTATTTCGAGGAACTTTAACATTATTCTGCGAGTTTTTCAAATAGTTTAAACATAATTTTATACTATCAAGAAATTGTCCCTCTAAATCGGTAGACTCGACTGCCGTGGCATCATCATCATCCTTACAACTGTCATCATCATCCTCGATATTCTGCGCTTTGAGTGTCTCCACTGTCCGCGCAAGCACGACAATTGCTTCTCGTGCTCCGAATTCAAGACGACTAACTTTGGTTTTTAAATTATGAATATATTCATCCTTTTCACCGATTTCTTGAAGTAGTTGCTCCCGTTCTTGTTCGTGTGCCTCGTTAATAGTCTAGTTTAAACAGAAAACGTTGAATGATTTTGGTTAATTGAATGAAAAGATACCAAATTCTGGGTTTTCTTTACAACAAAACAATCAAACTACACATTCTCTCATTCACCAGAATTAAAGGACCCATAAAAATTTCCGAAATATTTATGGAAGTGGCATTATGATAAAGCAAAAGACGCATACAGACAATGCTGAATAAAAAAGATGAAAGAAATACCTCAAGGTCATTTTCCAACTCCACAACTCTACTTTCTAATTTACAAACAAGGTCTTGTGCTTGAAGAACTAAAGGTAGAAAACTTGCTGCGTCCATTGGCATATCTTGCCCATTCATCTCGAATGAACTTTCAAGTGCTGACTCTGCGGCTGCTGCTGGCATTTATTTTTTTATTTTTTTTGTTGTTATTATTATTTTGAAAATTTGGGTAGCAAATTAAAAACTACTTCTCTTGGGGGCGATTCGGTTGGAAAAAGGGTAACTATAAATATACGTTAGAGAAGAAAGAGAAAAAAAAGGGTTAATAGGGTAAAGATTTATATATCATGTATTATAATTATAATTATATATTATACATATAAGGTGTAACATGTTTCGACACTATTCAAAAAATTGTTTGTTGCATTTTCTTGCCGATAAATTGTTCGAACGTTGATGCAATGCAACACATTGTCTGCAGATTTGCTTGTGTAGTAAGTTTTCCGACTCGGTAACATTTTCGAACAAGAGCTCGGAAGAAATGTTGGTATTTTAGAATGTTCTAGCATATTCTGTCCTTGATTCTCTCAAATTAAAGAATTCTTTGCTCATGCTTTTTCTTTGCTCATGCTTTTGTTCTTTATTTCCACCCAACCAAAAATATGAGTGTAAGTTTGGCGCTTTTTTGTAAGTCAAAGTTGTGTAAAAAAAAATACTATTTTTTGAATTTGTGCTCATTAATTACTCTTGACGCGCCATTCTCTTGTTTCTATATTTATTTAATTAGGCCGAAGAATATAAAACTTTAGGGAATAAAGCGTTCTCTGCACATGATTACAAAACTGCCATAGAGCAGTTCACAAAAGCAATTGAGCTTGATTCGAAAAACCACGTACTTTATTCAAACCGTTCTGCTGCCTATGCGTCTTTAAAGGACTACTCTAAAGCGTTGGAAGACGCAAATAAGACGGTAGAACTTAAAAATGATTGGGCAAAGGTTTTTTTAACAAAAAATTTTATTAAATAATTTATATGATCTATTTTGTGAGATAATTTAATTAACCACTTTTATCTAGGGCTATAGTCGTAAAGGAGCAGCTCTTCATGGTCTTAATAGGCTTGAGGAGGCTCTCGAGACATATCAAGCTGGCCTCAAAATTGAGCCAAATAATGAACAACTCAAAAAGTCGTTAACGGAAGTTGAATCTGTACTCGCTTCTTCAAATCGTATGTGTAGCTTTTAAATATTATTTGCATGTCAGTATTTTTTAAAATTTTCATATTTAAGATTTATTTTTCCATTTATTCCAGCTTTCAACAATTTGATCCCGCGAATTGCTGCTCATCCCAGTTTGAAAAAATATCTCGAGGAACCAGATTTTTTGCCAAAAATCCAAGCTATTCAACGAGATCCCAAACTACTTTCAATGTATTTATTCTATTTCATACTTTACATAACTATTTGATCATTTCAATTAAATCCAATAAATGTTTCAGGTATTTGCAAGATCCTCGTATAGGTGACGTGCTTAAACATATTTTAGGAATTAATTTCGGATTTGGAGATCGCGAGGTATATTCAACAGAAAATATCAATTATTTTCCAAATAATCAAACTATAAAATTCATCCTCATCTTTTTTATTCGATTCTCATTAGATGGATATCTTCGACAATCTGCCTGAGCAAGTAAGATATATTCTCAATTAATTGCAATTCAGGCATATATACACTAATCATTGACAACATCAAAGAACAACGAACCCAAAGAAACGCCAAAGACAGAATCTGAACCTGAACCTGAAATAATTACCGAATCAACTGAGGAACAAATGAAAAAGAAAGAAGCAGACAAAGAGAAGGAGTTCGGTAATGAGGCTTACAAAAAAAGAGAATTTGACGAAGCGTTAAAGCATTACGATAAAGCTTGGGAACTGGATCCTACAAATGTAACGATCCTAACAAATAAAGCTGGTGCGTAACAATTTATTATTTTTCTACATGAAATAATGCTGATTCTTTTTTACCATAGAAAATCATTGTTAATTAATGGGGTCTTTTTGTATCCAGCTGTTTTGTTTGAACAAGAAAAATATGAAGAGTGTATTAATATTTGTAAAGAAGCGATTGAAGTAGGTCGCGAGCATCGTGCAGATTACAAACTGGTTGCTCGGTATGTTTCTGATGATGAAAAACGAATAGTTTGTTTTAAAGTAACTATAAATTGATAATTTATTCTCTTATTAGTGCATATGGAAGAATCGGAAACGCATGTGTAAAACTCGATAAATTTGACGATGCTATAAAGTACTACAACAAATCACTAACAGAGCATCGTACTCCGGACATTCTTAAAAAACTCAACGAGGTATATCCATTATATACTATAACTTTGGGATGCAATACATAAGATATAATAAAAAAAGATTTCCTCACATTTTTTTATTAATTCGAGTATTATAGATTGAAAAATTGAGAGTAAAGCGCGAAAAGGAAGCCTATTACAATCCTGAACTTTCTGATCAAGCACGTGAACGCGGCAATGAACTTTTCAAGAAAAACGATTTTGCCGGTGCAGTAAAAGAATACACTGAAGCGATTAAACGTAACGAAAAAGATCCACGAGCGTACAGTAATCGTGCTGCTTGTTATACCAAGCTTATGGCATTCCAAGAAGCTTTGAAGGATTGTGAAACTTGTATTAGTTTCGACCCTACTTTTGGTATGGTTATTTTTATTTATTTAGTGCATAAAGAGGTATTTTAATTCGATAAATTTCAAGATTTTTTGTTATTTTAAATTTTATATAGTGAAAGCCTATATTCGTAAAGCCGCGGTAGAATTTTTAAAGAAAGAATATGGAAAATGCTTAGAAACGTGTGAACTTGCACGTCAACATGACATTGAAAAAAAGCATGCCACTGAGATTCTCCAGCAGATCCGTAAATGTCACGAATCAATGGGTCAATCAGAATCTTCTCAAGAAGAAGTAATGGCAAAAGCAAGGAATGACCCTGAGATTCAGGTCAGTTGTTAATATATTACAAAGCTTCACTGTAGTTTTATTATTTGGTTTTTTATTCATTTAAATTTGAATTTTTAGAGAATTCTCCATGATCCTGTCATGTCCCAAATTCTGTCGCAAGCCCAAGAAGATCCTCGAGCACTTATGGAGTACGTTCTTATTGAATTTAGTTTTTATTTTTTTCTTTGATAGTATGTATATTAATGAAAATTTTTGTCGTGTTTTACGATTATAATAGACACATGAAGAATCCAGAGGTTGCCAATAATATTCGCAAATTAATGAATGCTGGAATTCTGAAACTAGCATAACTTATTCAACAATAATAATTTAATTCATTGATTTATGCCATCATTTTCATTGTATATCTCCAATTTGAAAGATGCTTATCTATTTCATCTATTAAATATAAATCTTTAATATTGGTTTATTCTAATAAAATTATATGGAACAAAACCAGGCGTCATATTTTTGTCCTAGAAAGTAAAAGCAGCTTGAAGAGTTTCCCTTGCAAACCATTATAGAAATATTCACGCTTTAGCAAGTTACGGACTTAACCTACATCATGTCCAAAACTCTGTTCAAATATGATAAATTTTGGACCGTGTCCAAATCCAATTCAGTTGTATAAAATTTAAACTTTAATTTAGTCCGATTTTTTAGTTATTCAACCAATCAGAACAAGACGTTTATTTTTGATGTATTTCGAAAAGTTTGCCTTGCAAAATTTCGCTACACATTCCTAATCCTGGCCATAACTCTAAAACACTGCTCTTCCGCCTGAGTAAAGTACCCCCAATGAATTCGTGAATGTTAATACCGGGGTATTATATACATATCTTGCGATTTGATTGGCCAATGCTAATCGATCCGTGGCGAAATTTATATATAAATTCCAGAAACTCCAATTCCACTTTTACCAATTTGAAATGTCTGTTACTAATGTTGCAAAGTACCCCTTCACACATCAACAATACGTAAAACAATTATATCGTAGGTCACTGAAACTATCGTTAGATTGGTACGGTTTTCGAAGTATTTGGCGACAAAAAGCCTTGGAAATTCGTGAACGTTTCGATGCTAATCGTACAGTAACGAGTTCGTATGAGTTGAGACGTATTTTGGAGGAAGCTGAAGAAGAACTAGAACATTATAGACACCCGGAACCGTATAAATGTATTTGTTTCATTTATATCTTATTTTTATATGTAATTAGTATTGTAATTTTCTTTTTTGATAGATCCTACTGCACCTGGTGGTTCAAAGTACGAAAGAAATCTACCACCTCCAATAGTAATTATTATTATGATTCTTTCGATCCGTGTTCTTTTTACTTTAACTAATTAATATTTTTACATCATTAATTTACAAGGTTCCTTACATCAAACAATTTATTATACATTAAATCAATAATCTTTATATACAAAATGTCTACAATTCTTGTTTGTTAATAGGTTATCGTTATTGTAATAAAAGTAAAAATCTAACCCAAATTAGTTTTGTTGCTACTACCTGTTATAACAAGTTTATAGAGTATTCGCAACCATTTTTAAGATTTCTTCAATATTTTTTCCAACATTATTAATATCTTTGGCAACTACTTGCCATTTTTCACCATGATGAGGTTCCGATGCAACGCACCGTGATATAACATCTTGCTGATGTTGCTGTAAAAAAATAATGTCGATATTGAATTTTTTAGTATACAACTAATTAATAAATAAAAGTTAAAGTACATTTTACCTCTGTGCCATGTTGCAATTCAAATTTGTAAAACCAAGCCCAAGAATCACCCCAATCAGGATTCACTTTAATAGCTTTTTCAAACCACGTTCTCGCTTTCTCAACTTTCCCTTCAAACCAAAATAAGCGTGCAACCGTTGCAATGACCATTGGATCATTATCGCATTGCTTTAATGCATCAACAGATTTGCTTTTTCGCTGTGGTCGAGGTTCCATGAAGATGGATTCCGACCAAAGAAGACCCGAATGTGGACAATGTTGCAAGGCTTTTGCTAATAAATTTTTTGCCATATTGATATTATTGCCTCGGAGTTCTACTCTTATCGCTTCACACCTAATATTAAACAAATTAAAATTTAATCAAAATCTTCATACAATAAGAATATTTTATCAAATTGTATACTTGCCATAATTCTGGGATTTTTGGATTTAGCTTTCGAGCATTTTCAAGCGTGGACCTTGCTTTAATTATTAAGCCTGCTTTCTCTTCCAATCGCGAAGCCAAAATCCATAAATTTATGGATTTAGAGCAGCTTTTGAGTGCATTGCTGTAAGTTAATCTGGCGGCAGGAATATCGCCTCTATCTTCTTCAATTTGCCCTTTTATCATCCATAGTTTATCAAATGTCGGATACTTGGTCAAAGCTTCTTCGATCATTGCTAATGCTTCCGTAGTCTTGTGGAGTTGTCGCTCTAGTACGACCGATTTCATCCAAACTTTTTCGGTGCCCGCTTGTTCTCTCGCTCTCTGCAGCAACATCCTTGCTCTTTCGTATTCGCCATTCTCGGCTTCTAATTTAACAGCAGCCAGCCAAATTTGTTCACTATTCGGATTAGCTCGGAAAGCTTCTGTCAGAATAGCACGAGCACCATCAACATCACCCTAAAATAACGATATTTAATATATTACGATCTATCATTATAAAATACGTTTATATGTGACTTACCGCTAACCATTTTTCTTTCGCGCCCATGAGCCAAAGGACTTCTGCTTGTGGGCAAAATCTAACAGCACGCTGTAATAGTTCTTCCAATGATTCCCTTATAGATGAAAAAATTAAAACTTAATATAGAAATTTATAGTAAAGCTGTATAGGAAAAAGAAAAGAAGGATGTACGTCTCTCAACCTTGTGCCATAAGACTTTTCCAAAAATGCTGCTCTCCGCCATATTGATTTTTTGCCAGGAAATACTCTGAGAGCATGAGCATAAATAGCTCTCGCAGTTTCTATTGAACCGTGAGAGACGCAACTTTCTGCATCCTCCATCCAAGTAGCTTTTCGATCTTGATCTTCGACGCTCATACCAATTGTATTTCGTACTATAGCCTGGCAAGTGCCAATGCTACCTTCACTTTCACATTTTTCAGCTTCCTGAAGCCATTGATCACGGCCTAGAACGCTGCCTTTTTCAGAGAGTACACTTACAGCACGAACGATAATCTTGTCGGTCATTCTCTCGTTTCCTTCTTGTTCTTCAAGTCTAGCAGCTGCTATCCAAATTTCATGTGATGTAGGTATTTCACTTCGTGCTTTATTTAGTACTTTTTTAGCATTTTCGTAGCTTTCAAGCCGGGCAAGAGCAAGCCATAATTCTACAGAAAGAGGCACCAGTTGAGTAGCTCGTGTAAGTAAAATACGCGCATCTGCCGGATTTTCTTCCATATTTACGGCAGCTTTCCATAGTTTAACGGAATTAGGTACAAATTCAAGTGCTAAAATTATAAACAAGCATCAATTAGTCATGAAATTTTGAATAAAAAAATTTTAATTGTAAGACATACCTCTTCTGAGAACGCGTTTTTGACCTTTGGTATCCGTCTCCAATTTTACAGCCTGAAGCCAAATTTTTACAGACTGTGGCAAATGACGGACAGCATTAGCCAATATAGTTCTCGCTGTATCCGCATTATTAAGACGAGCTGCTTCAAGCCAAACATCTTCACTTTTCGGACATTCTTCACAGCCTTTGGCAATTATAGAACGAGCCTGTGCCATTTTGCCAGCAACTTCTTCCAGACGAGCTGCCGCAATCCAACCGGGGGCATGTTTCGGATTTGTCGATATAACGGAATTTAATAATAATCGCGCCTTTTTGATATCTCCAATTTCTGCGTCGCTCTTGATGACCACGCTATTTAAATCCGTTAGATAGCCTTTCGGATCAACTGTTGTTTGTCCGCTCACAGAATCGGAGATTTGATCCAGTTTCAAACTTAGCACTTTATCTCTTGCTTGACCAATTTCAATGAAATTTGTCATCATTCCTGAATCTGGAGCTGGAGTTTGAAAACCACCATATTTCTATACAAATAAACATAAGCATAAACAAAGCAATATCTAAAATTAACGAACTCTATAAAATTACCTGCTGCTGTGCATCAAGAGATGTGACATATTGATTTTCTTCTCTTGCCTTCTCTAGTAATGAATCTGGAACAGCATAATATCTAAAGTATAGTATATTAGTATGTTTATAGAATTGTTAATTTGTGCTATACTAAACTAATAAAGATAAAATTAATACCTTTCACGTAAATTCGTTTTCTTGCGATTTTTACCGACAAGATCACCAACATCGGGAAGATTAGCCCATTCAGAATCAGTAACAACAGCCAGTCCTCTCTTTAAATCAGCGAATTGCTGTTGTATTTTCGGCCTTTCAGCACGATATTTTTCTAATTCTTCCTTCTCGCGTGCTTCCCTATTTATGGGAAAATTCATTATAATTAGTCATGACGCCATTTGGTACCTACTTCGAAAGCAATTACTTTTAATGAATAACAGATACATACCTCCGTGCCTTCCTTCGTTCGTCCATTTTTTGATCAATGGCCTCATATATTTTATCGGCTTCTTCATCATCTTCTTCGTACGGCGCCGACGCAAAAAGCCCAGTTTCATTATCGGGATCCTGAAAACGCTCATCGTCGTCATCATCATCCTGTTGTGCTTTCTTTTGTAATACATCACTTTGTGAAGCCCAATGAGAATTGAAAAGCATTAGCATGTTGATATAAAACAAATCACGTACCAATTTATTATACTCGACTTTTGATTATACTGTGCTTTTTCCCATATCGAAAAAGCACCTCAGGCTGACCATAGTAGTAGTTTCTTAGCAAAGCTTACCTAAAGTCAGCGGGTCCCTCTCTTGCAGGACCTATATCAGATCTAGTGGTAAACCCAGTAGCACTGTAAAGATAATTCAAACGGTAAAGTTAAATTTAATAATCAATGACAACAAAGAGCGAAATCAAAGAATGTTTAAAAACAAATACCCTCTACCAAGTCCTGCCACATAGTTTGGCGGCGCTTCTTTGTTCATAAAATCTTTGGTTACTGTAAACATTGTTGTAAATAATGATGTTAAAGAAATAATGATATTAAATAAAGGTATTTATTTTAATCACCATTTCTATCCACTAAAGCCGGGTATTTTCACGTAATAAAGAATCCGATCAGGATCGTAATCATGTGACCAAAATCGAATTCACTAACGGGAATTCTATATTCTAACAATGCGAAAAGGGTTAGGGGTTGGCTCTGGGTCAAGGTTATTTGGCAAACAAAAAATATCTTTATAGTAAAATCTTGCAGTGAACATTTTTTATTAGAACAAAAAAAATAGTTTCATAAACTAGATTTTGAGATAAAAGCTTTTTTTCAAAAAATATATTTTTGTTTTGTTTATTTTTGAATTTTTGTGTTACATGTTAATCTTGCAATTTAATTGGTTATATCAATGATATCATCAAAAAATTATCATGTGATCCAAAATTTCAGTGATTATCCTGATAAATTCAATAAGAAAAACCATATCTAAAAATAAAAACATATTGTTGTAATATGAATTTTAAGTTTGTTTCATCAGAAAATTTCTATATCCGTTGGCAATCGATTTATAATCATGTCCATTGATAATCAATCATCAACACCTTATCATTTATCATTGATAAGAATTATAATCAATTGTCAGTGATTATAATTGATTATAATTGTTGACAATCAATTATGATCAAAAATTATTGAAAAATATTATTAGCAATCAATTGCAATTACTAGTAATGGAAAATGATAATGTGTTAATGATCAATCGCCAATAGAAATTGTCAGCAATTGATTGTTAACAAGTTCCATTTGCAATCAATTGCAATCACAATCAATACCAATCAGTAAAAGTGTTAAAAATCAATTGTCAATATATAAGGTAGCTAATTGATTACCAGCAAGAATTGATTGTAATCGATTACAATTACGATCATTACTTATCGATGAGTTGTTGATGCTTGATTAACAATGAACATGATTGATAATTGATTACCAACAAGAATAATTTATAATTGTTTGTAATCATAATTAATATTAATTAGTTAGGGTGTTGATAATTGATTATTAATTGAAGTGATTTGCAATTAATTGCCAATGTGTATAATTAGTATTCAAATATAATTATGCTAAATATTGATTGATGAGAATATTAATCAATGGATATTGTTAAAAATCAATTTTATTTTGGATAATATAATTATGATCAATATTAATCATTAATTTGTTGATATTTATTTAATTAATATATTATGCATTTACATAAATAATATATTACAAGCTAATTGAATTGATTCATATTTATTTTATTATTTTTCTACTGAGCTCTTATATTATTTCATTTTTATGATAAAAATTAACTGAAATATTACCTTTATATTTTGCTGAATTTTTTTTCTTGATCGATTTTTATATTGTTACCATTTCTGTTAGTTTATTAACTTTTAAGTATAAATCACATGTTCTTCACGTATTTCAATTAAATAGGAGAGTTATTAAAGATTTTTATGTGTTTAAAATAAATAAAGTTGGGAGAGACTAATTTAATAAAGATAGGTAATGATGTATTCATTTTGTTGAACTGTTAGAATGAGTTCAGAAATCTTCTTTTAATTCAAATAGTTTAATCGTTAAGTAATCTTCTTTTATTAATTAACTTTTATTAAAATTATCTTCTTCTTTTATTATAAATCTAAATAATATTAA
>CAJVPL010000445.1:0-26321 GCA_910591945.1 Ambispora gerdemannii
ATAAATAATTAAATTAATAAAATTAAATAATTAAAAATGTTAAATATAATAAAAGTGATTAAATATTTATAAAATAATTATTTTATAGAATATTTGAGCCATAACATCGTTAAGGGTACTGAATCAAGACTTTCAGGAACTATTTTTTGTAATTCCTGTCACGAATAATCACAACTTTTACGTGAATGTTGTTTGGTAGCTTCCCAATATCTCTCAATAAAATTTAACTCGCAGTGAAACTTCAGAAAAAAATGCATTTATGTCTTGCATTTTCAATTAACTCCTCAATAGCACCTTTTTGAGCAAGAAAATCAGGCTCCAAGGATATTACTCAACGTGCACAACAAGAAGTTCTTGAAATATCTTAACTCTTTTCTTTGTATTTGTTACATTCTAATACTAATTCTTCAGATGACCATTTTTCACATTCTATCAACACTTGCTTAATTCCCTTAGGTGTATCTCGAAGTTTCTCATCGTGATGTGTTATTGAAAACATCATCGATTGTAACTGATTATTTTGTTCAAAATAGGTGTCCCACATAATTGATTGCTTGTCACCTGGGTTTAAGTTCATTCGGCTTGCGATCAAAGCATCTTTGCTAAACATAGCGTGGTTAGAGCTATTATCGAAAGTGAATACAGCCACGCAGTTCGGATATAATGCCTCAAAAATGGAAATTGCTTTGTATTCAATTTGTTCGAGAAGATGCTCTGCTGTCCAATAACCTTCTTGATTTATGCCAGGTTTTAAGTAACATCGTATCTCTTCAGGTACATAGGGATTTTTTTCTTTATCAGCTTGCTGCAAGCATAGACATCCATCAATCTCGGTTAGAAATTCACTAATCATAATTGATCTCCTGTTTCCATTTTTTCGTAGTGGCATCTCACCATCTTTAGTTCATACTCCACGTTTGTCATCGTTTGAATAAAAAATGCATTTATCATGAACTACAAAGACTCTCTCTTTCTCTCCTTTAGATAAGTCAGGGCGTATTCAGTCCATAGATTCACCTTCGTATTTGGACATGTATTTCTCATGCTCGAATATTTTTTCTAGGAATTCTTTTCAATATTGCAGAACGTCATCTCTCTCATGTCCATCATAATATATCTCACAGCGATATTGTTGGAACGAATAGCCAAGAATCTTAAACCACCTTATTGCAGTCATTAAAGTAATAGTTTTTTCTTTGGCGATTCCAATGCTAGAAAATAATTCGTTCTCAACAAATTTTTTAAATACTGCTGGTGTGATATCAAAATTTTGTTCTCGAATCCAAGTATGGCATCTTTCTGCAATATCTTCATTATCGATTACTCTAATTATTTTTTGGTGTTTTCCATGTCAAGATGCTGGAAATTTATTATTAAGTAACCAGTACTTTGTAAGATTCTGAATTTTTCATGTTTTCCACACATCACCATCAATAAAAATTTTTTGGATGATCTCTAAACTGATACCAATTCTTCCATGGTCATCATTAGCATTTAACAAGGTAAGATATTCAAAGATGGCTCTTTTATTATTATACTCGAAAACAGTTAATTGAGCATGTTTTTCTAAATGCTCTTTTAACTCTTTTATTTTTTCAGGTATTTGATAAGTGTACAGATTAATAATCTCATTTTCTGAATCACTTGAAGCATCTTCTAATACGCTGGGCTTAGGTAATTGTGGATCGGTAACTTGGGTATCGCTAATCTTAAAAAAACTCAAAATTTTTTTGGTGCCAGCTGCTGCTTTAGTTAATGAGCTATTTGGACCATATTTATCATAATAGGTTGACTTTGGTGTCTTGCCTATCATATATGGTTCTCGCTTCATTCTTTCTAATTGACTATCGTTTCTCTATACTAAGTCGAGTTCTTTTAATCTTCGATGGAGCTTAATTTCAGCTTCCATATCCTCCGGATCATCTCATCCACTATCATCATCATCACCCCACTCTCTTTCACTCACTTCTAATTCACCATCACCTCACTCTCTTTCGCTTGCCTCTAATTCACCATAAATTATAATTGTATGATCCACTTTTTTTGACTTATACTTGCCATTCATTTCTCTAATTTGATCTTTACACTTTCTTTTTCTTTTTGGAGCAAGAGATATTTTTTATTATCTAATCAATCGATTTTTTTTACAAATTAGAAAAAATTTTTTATGCGTACGCGATCTTATTAATTCAATGCGTAATTGGTATTTGGATGGCATTGCAACGATGTTGTGCAACCAAAGTTATATCACTATGCTAACGATTTGAAAAGACGCGAATGCGTATTGGCACAAGATGCTTCTATCTCTCACAAGCAAATCAAATGAATGGAAACCCCAAATTTAAAGAAAGAGACTTAAGATATTTTAAAGTTTATGATAGTGTATTAGTACAAGGTTTTCTATTTTATCTTAATTATTGGTGTATGAAAATCCTGATGTTGAAATTGGTAAATCCGAAGGTGGTGACAGGATGAACAGTAGAAAAGGTGAAGGAAGCGGTGACGATCAAAATATTGAAGAATTCAAAGACAGAGAGCCGAATTTTATTGATGTGAACAATACAACCATTTTGATGCATTCTTATTATTAAACATTTGTATTATTACAGATGCATTTACATTATTAAATTATGCATTCACATTATTAAAAGATGCATTTACATTATTAAAAGATGCTTTATATTATTTCTATTCTAAAAACTATTCTATCCTCTCTTTTCTCCAATTCTTAAAATTCAATATGCATACTCGCAAGTTTTTTGATAAATAATAAAGAGCTTTACAAATAATTGACATAGTCAGATTCATTGCAATTCCCTTTGCACTTTCATCATATGTCGTGATGCTTTAGCTGACACTGTGACTGGCTGTTACTAATTTGGGGAATTCAGCGAATTTTGTTGTAAAGGGGACGGAAAGCTGTGGGATCACATGAACACGTGATCCTGAAACCAAGTAACTCAGTATAGTTTTCTGACTCATGTGACTTAAATGATCGATATCTAATTGCTGATTGGTCTAAAATAGACTGATCGGCATCCGAAAATAAAAATTTATTAATAAAAGTGATCATTTTTAAACTTAAATAACTTTACAAAATACTAAATAATTAAAAAAACTAAACCATAAATCTGAAAGAGCATCACTAAAATTATTATTTTCACAGTTTATATTTTAAATATTACCCAAATTGGAAGACTAGATATATTTAGAAGTTATACAAAATTGTTTGATGACTATAGATGTTACGCACCATATAACTTCTGAATTAGGATGCAAATCATAACTCCTAATTAAGAAATATAGAATTTGTTGATAGTTTGGGTCTTTACAATTATGTTTGCTTTGGGAAATCATGTCACCCATATATTGCTTGCCGAATTCGACATTGACCGAGGTGCTTCTTTAACGCATCAGTACCCTCAAATTACTGGAACCGATGAACAGTAAGTAATTGTCCAAAAACACCTCAACCCTGCTTGTTATATACTTGGCAATAAAATGCTGTCATTAAACGCGAAAACTTGTTTCTTCCCATTATTAAAGCTTATTAGCTGAACTCATGCTTCCTGATGGTGCACATCTTCGACCTGAGGACTGGACCGTATTTTTCCTGAATCAAACAATTCCAAACATAGACGACATTTCGATCAATACCACCAAAAGAATGTCTAGTGACGATAAAGAAGGTGATGAAGAGGATAGACCCTCGTTGTTATATGCATTGAATCTGGTGCGGACAAAACATGATAAAGAGGCAAGGAGGTTGGTAAGAATAGAGAAGGACGAAATTCAATAAAAGAGTTGAGTTTTCTTCAATAGAAATTTTATTTATCGAATAAACATTATAAATATTTTATATAATAGAGGTGCTGTCGTTAAAGCAATGGCAATTTGTACGAAGCACCAATTCTTACACATTTATAAGGTACCCTACTTATTCTTAATCTATTTATTGTTGCATAGATGATCTCATTAACTTAACAAAGAAATTCTACTTTTTAGCCAATTTTGCTTTTAGCCCTCGAAAATTATTTTCAAGATCCTTCGATAAAATGCCTTGAATCACTTTACGAGGCTGTCAATTCAATGGACGTGTCATTTATGCCGCGTTTCTCGCCGCAAGAGAAAGCGATATTACGTGCATCAGAATCCAAGGATTTGTTTGAAGAGAAATTCGTGGAATTCGAGAAAAATAAGAATCGGATTAGTAATTATTCCACGGGAAGTAATAATCAAAATAACAACAACAACAATAATCAAGTAGCAGCTGCAACACAGGAAAATGTAGTAAAAGCCACGGTACCATTGAGTTCAAACGCTGAAAATATGAGTCACGTAGATACTCCCGAAGAAGAGCGATTGGCGAGGATGAGACGTGGCGCGTATATTGATTTGTCATCTCGTGAACTTTTGCCTAATCTTAGTAATGTACATAAAGATCGGCATTTCTATGAGACAAAAGTCCATTATAATGGAATCAATTTGCCAATTAGAGTTCCTTTGACTGTTAACCCAGAAGAAGTTGGTGATGTAAGTTACTATTTAATATATATTCTTGCACTCGTAAATGAAATGATACACTGTTATTTTTTTTCAAAAAAAAATATGTCGAAATAAATATATTCACCTCGCCATCCGTATCTTGAATAATAATCAATTATGACGTTTCGCTATAATTTTTATGAATTTTTTCCTTTTTCTTAAAGTTCTCTCTCATCAAACTCATCACAACGTTTTCCCCTCCATCACCCTCACCCAATACTCACCCATTTCATCCTCACCTTGATACCAGTGGAAATCAAACACATCCGATTATTCTTTTGGTTAATGCGTTGTTGACTCAAAAACGCATAATATTTTTGGGCCAAGGACATCCGTCTGGCGATGTCGCTAATTATGTTTTGGCTGCGTGTGCTATGGGAAGTGGAAGTGGTGGTGTATTACGGGGATTCTCGGAACGTGCATTTCCGTATACTAATTTGACACAATTAGATGATTTGTTAAAAGTGTAGTTTTTTAATGTTTCTGTTATTGCTCTTTTTTGATGATTGAAAGTTAGAATACTAATTCAAAATATGTTATTTTTAGACCAGGTTTTATTGCTGGCGTGACTAATAGAATATTTGAAGACCATAGTTCATGGTGGGATGTATTATGCAATATAGATACAGGAAAAATCACAGTTAGCAAAGATATTGTTACTCCATCTTATGGCACTAAACAAGACGACCGTCCTGATGAAGGAGCAAAATCTCCTTCGAGTAAGAATGAACCATGGGGCAGAGAAAAATGGGATATGACTGATCATGAATTCATGACTGAGGTATTTTATTTATAGAATCTTATTAATACATATAAAAACGTAATCGACAATATGCTGCTCCGAATTAGGTTATGCATGCGATACAGCATCATTATGGCGAGACAGCAATTCGCGGAAAATTCCAAGAGTATGTCCAACGATTTGTACGGCTTACCGCTCTCTACGAAATAGAGACTTTTGGCTCTACCAAAATAGGAATAACACCTGCAAATACAGATACCAACAAAATTCTTGGTACTGGTCTTGCTTTTCCGGATGAAAATGCAAAATTACGTGAGGTTGCCGCCAATATGAATCGTATGGAAGGCTGGAGACAGACAATTTCTTATAAATATTATCAACAGGTTGGCACCAATTTCATGCGTGTTATTATCCGTTTATTGATTAAGAAAAACAAACGATTAATATTGATATTGTTTATTAAAGGATTTCCAACATTATCTGAAAACACGAAGCATCAAATCGTTTGATGTCTACTTTCAAATTGCGAAACTTCGGACACTTAAGAATATGCAGACGGAGGAAGTGGAGACCTTGTATAAAGCATTTGTCGACAGTGTTCATACAGATGAACAGATAATCGAGGTGATAATCTTTATACGATAAGCAAGATGAAACTTTATTGCCTTGATGCATTCTTGTATTTATCCGTCCTTTTCCAATTTTTTCAGTTCTTATCGTATTTGCCACAGAATCAAGGAGGTCTATTTCCAGTCGGACTTGGATTATTCCACCCTTTGAAATCTGTGCGTGGATATACAATTGAATTGTTTAATAGAATAAATGAACATGTGGTAAAGTGTTTTCCCATTCTAATTACCTTCTTAATATGAATTCACTCTAAACCCTAATCCTCTCTTAATATCATCAAGACCGGAAACAAATTTGTTCAAACCTTAAATTTTTTCCTCAAATACGCATACGAGAGACAACTCACGCTTCAACGCGAACAGCAGCAAATTGTTAATAAGATTGCAGCGCACCAATACGATAATAATAAATTCATTCCTTCTTCGCCGGACAAGTACGAGTTTTCGATGACGTCGAATTAATCCATTATTGATTTTATTTTTTATTAGTGTAGAACTATCGATATATTTTATGCGCATTCATAGAAATAAATTTAACCATAGTCATAAATAAATGTATAATGACTATTAATGACTCATACCAAAAAATATATTTCAACTTTCATTTCTTACGAAAAGCGGTATACATGATATATCATGATTTTTTTAACGCGTAACTTTATAAAGTCGCGACTGTGTTTAAAGACAAACCCATTAAAATCATCTTCTAAACAGTCATCGTCGTTACTGTTAATAGGTTGTAATCGTGATCATAATAAAACCACAAGACATTCTTCACTTTATTATCATTCTCCTCTATTACCTTTTTCGCAATCCTCGAATTTTTCAACTTTTTCAGATTCTTTGAGCAAAAACCCGTCGGGAAACATACCGCCCCCTCCACAGTTAACGGCGGCATCATCAGCTAATGTATCTAATGCCAAGAAAGAGGATGCTGCCTTTTCAGCTGAAGTCCGGAGACTCGTGGAAGAAGGCAAACTGGACAAGGCATATAGAATTGTGCTTCTTAGCCCGAAACAAGTCTTATCACAAGAAGTTTGGAATATATTGATTACGGAATGCGTAAAGGAGGGGAAAGTTTCAAGGGGCTTTCTCTTACTTACAGAGGTAAAATAATACTTTTTGATTTACAATTCATAAAAGTCAAATAATAATCATCAAACTCTATCAAGATGAAACGACGAGGATTCCTACCCAATGAAATACAAACATACACGATCCTCTTAAATGGTATGGAAAAAAAATGCACCTTCCCTAATAACATAGTCTTCGCTAGCACCGTTATAGATATCATGGTACTAAACGCGAATGAGACCTCAATTTATCCAAATACTGCACACGGGAACGCGTTATTGTCTGCGTGTGATCGCGTACAAGATTTCACGTCATTGCGGGAACATTACGATCGGTTATTTCGGTCTGGCATAATGATGCCAAACGCTGACACTTATACGATATTATTTTACGGATGTTCTAAACACCAATCCGAAGGCTACAATTATGCTTTTCCTCTTTGGGAAGAATTATTGGAAAAACTTAAAAAACAGAAACAAGAAAACGAAAATCATGAAGAGAGAGTGGAGGATATGGGCGAGGAAAAATTGGAGATGAACGATCAATTGGCTGCTGCAATGATTTGTTGTTGTAGGAATGCAGGGGAAACCACAAAAGGATATGAGATTGTTGAAAAAGTATATGGGATCAAATTGCACGCGACGCCTGAGATTGTACCTTCAGAATATGATGTTGAAATGACTGCGAAATCACTGGATATTATACTTGGATTATTTCACAAAGTTCGTGCTGAATCAAAAGGACTTCGTTTTTTCAAACGGGCTTTGACTAAGTTTCCAAAAACAATAGCCCTCGATATTCAAAACATAAATCTCTTAATCTTTTTAAATATACAAACAAGAAAGTATCGCGAGGCACTTACCCAAATTCAGTATATTCGTACTCACAATTTGAAACCCGTTCTACGTACCTATGATCTGCTGTTGAACGCTTGCAGACTTGCAGGAAATTTCATTGCGGCCAAAAAATTAATAGCGGAAATGCGAGAACGGGGAATGAAAGCTAATGCGATGGTAATAACATCGATACTTACTTGCACTGTAAACCTACCAACGTTAAAGATTACCGATTTGTGTTGGGTGTTGGATCAGATTGAAGGATTTGGTTTGGATATTTTATCGCTGAAGAATCGATCTTACAAGATTCCGTTCAAGGTGAATCCAGTTTTTTTGAGATCGATGATTAGTGCGTACTCTTTGGCTCGGGATATGGCTGATAAACAATTGTTGGATGAGAAATTTGAAAATTGGACATTTTTTGAAGAATTTTATAGTAAAAAACTGGGTTCATCTAAAAATTATGCAAAGGAAGAAATGAATGAGGGTGAAGTGAATGAGGATGAAGTGAATGAGGATGAAGTGAACGAGGATGAAAATGAATTCAATACAGAAACTTCTTCAAAGCAAGATAGTTTCTCAAGTTACGAGGAAAAGCCACCAAAAACTTTAAAGGTTTCAGCAAAACAAGATAATCTCATGACTGATGAAGAAAAACCGTCACGAAAATTAAAAGGTTGGGTTGGACATCAAAATGATTCCACAAGCGATAATGAAATTTCAGAACCAAGTTCGACTGATCGCGTAGATTATTTGATTACAGGAGAACGAAATGTAAAATTAGTTCGACAAAGATTTAGGCCTGGGATTTTTGATGCAGAATTTAACGATAGAGAAAAATCGAGTCAATCGAGTCAAGAATGGCAATCTGATCCGACTAACTTCAAATCACACGAGAAAAACTATGGAGACAGAGGTTATCGCAATGAAGAATCGAACGATACGGAAGATAGGTTCGCACAGAAGTCAAAAGCAGAAAAATCGCTAAAATATCAAGAAGATGAAGAAGAATTTCTGGATAGATCAAACATAAAAGAAAGAGCGAAACCTAAATATAATGAAATAGGAGGATCAAAAACAGACGCAAGATATCGTGGAAATTCATGGTCTAACTCAAGTTTTGAAAGACAAGAAAAGCCAAGATATTCAGGATATAATGATCGTGATGATAATAAATATTCAAGATTTGCAACAAGAGATAGACCCGAATTTAATATAAAATCAGCAGAGCAAAGACCGAGATATTATGAGCAAGAACAGGAATATTCTAGACCAAGGTTTCGCGAAATAGAAAACAATAAAGGAAAATATAGACAAAATTATAGTGTTAGTAATAGTATTGAGCAATTTAGATCATCAGGTGTAGAGGAAAATAATTATGAAGACTATCGTAAATTTTATTCCCCGTCAAGCTATGAAGTAAAAAAAAGACAATTTCCTAGAATAATGTCTGAGGAAAGTCAGCCAAATTCACGGAATCGAAAAAGCAGTGATGGTGGTAGCTTCCGTGATACTTCACTACGGCAGCCACCACCACGATTTAGTAATAGTATTAGAAGTAATAGCGGCAGATCTGATTATAATGAACGGCCTCAAAGATCATCTTTCAGACGTAATTAATTTAACTATTTATTGAAATTATAATAATTCTAGAATTTTGTATAATTCGAAGCTCGTTGCAATAAAAAATATAGATTTTGAGTAATACAACAGATATTGCATGAAAAAGTGTGGATCGGAATCACATGATCTGAAACTTTTTTTCAACTTGTCAATGTCGTTCTCTTTCCTTCTCATATCAAAACTTTTATCTCGTTGCAAAAAGATCCCTTTACAGGCTGACCGACATCAAATATATTTCAGACATTATATGGCTACAAGCACATCAAATACTGTACGTCGTCCAAAAGTTTTAGTAACGCAGGCTTTACTTCCAGATTCAGAAAAATTATTAGAGAATGCTGAGGAGGTTGAAGTTGAAATATGGAAAGATGGACTTATTCCTCGGGAAGAGTTATTAAAAAAGGTGAAAGGTTTGTTCTATTTTTGCATTAAAATGTTACCTTCAAGTAGAATTGAATAATCAAGATTCGAGTTATGAAGCTTCGTATAATCTAGGATTCGAATTATATATATTTGGATTGCCAATTTCGAACCTAATTCGGCAACTATGTATATAATTCAAAAATCTGAATCGAATCCGAAGTTTCGAATCCGATCTCTATTTTCAAGATTTTAAATTCTAATTGGATTTATCTAATAAAAAGGTGTTGATGGAATATTATGCACGCTATCTAATAAAATTGACAAAGAATTATTGGATGCTACTGGTCCACAAATTAAAGTCGTTTCAACAGTATCCGGTACATTATATATATGTATATATTTGATAAATTTATGCTTCATAATCTAAAAATAATAATTTATTTATTTTAGTTGGATATGACCACGTTGATGTGAAAGAACTTCGTAAGCGTAATATACCACTTGGATATACCCCGGGTGTATTAACTGATGCGACAGCAGGTAATTAATTTCTTCGAATATTTAATATTATGAAGAAAAGATTATAATCCATATTTTCTTTGTTAACAAGATCTCACGGTTATTTTGGTGTTGGGTGCAGCACGTCGAATTCGAGAGGTTTGTTTGCTCTGATATTTAATTAATAATCACTTATATTTATTTCATTTTATCTAATAATTTAGGGGATTCTTTCGGTGTTAAATGGAACATGGGGCATATGGACTCCAACTTATATGATTGGTATACATATTTTTTTTAAAATATAAATCAACTAATTAATTAATTAAGTTATTTATTTAACAGGATCTCAATTGAGTAATAAAACAGTTGGGATTGTTGGATTAGGTAGAATAGGCAAGGCAACTGCTATTCGACTAAAGCCATTTATCGGGGCTAACGGAAAAATAATTTACAGCGGAAACTCTGACAAACCATATGCCGGTGAAATTGGAGCAACTAAAGTTGACTTTGATACGCTATTACGCGAATCAGATGTAATTTGTGTCACTTGTGCGCTTACCTCACAAACTAAAGAAATGTTTGATTACGACGCGTTTAAGAAAATGAAGAAAAGTGTTGTATGTATTTTTCTTTTTACTCCATTCTCATTATCTCGTTAATTATGCTCACAAATTATTTGAACTTGATAGGTTTTTGTTAATTCAGCACGTGGAGGTCTCGTCAAACAAGATGATCTCGTACGTGCATTGTCGGAAAGCCTATTGGGTTCAGTCGGACTAGATGTGACGACTCCTGAACCATTGGATCCTCAAGATCCCCTACTAAAGTATGATAATGTGTTCGTTTTACCGCATATCGGAAGTGCAACATACGAGACACGTACGTTAATGGGGAATATTGCGGTTGAAAATTTGTTGGCTGGTGTTCGTGGAAAACCGTTACCTCATGCTGCGCAGTTATAATTGACGTTAATAGTTTTGAATGCTTTTGTTTCTTAATTTTTCACGTCCCTCCACAAACTAAGACACATGAATGTGAATTAGAGAATTAATTGCGTAATTTCAAAGAATAAACTTATTATGGGTTATAAGTTAGCTTATTTGTTTGAATAACAAATTTTCATCAAACCTTGGAGAATGTGATTAATAATTTCAAATACATGTAAATTAAAAAACGCTAAATAACTAATAATTGAATTTTGATCTTTTATTTTTATATTGTAAAAAAGTTCAGATACGAAATACGAAATGAATTATATTTTAATACCACAGGTATTGGCTGTACGAAAGTGAAGCATCTTTCCATACTCAAAGTCTGGGATTTGTGTCCCAGAGTAATCTCGAAGAAAAGTGGGAGCAATTCGATGATTACAGAATTTCGGAACCAATTAATAATAAAAGATTTTGAATTTCATGAACAGATTGTGTATTTGAAAAAGGAATGATTTTAAAGTACACGTAAATTCCGGTTTAACAAAAATACACTTCGTTAAATTGGCGTTCTTATAATACATTAGTTTAGAAAACTTTCACTTCGCTCAACCGGTCCTTCCTTCGTTGATGCGAACTTTAGTATATAGTTTCTATATAGAAATTTTTGGTAATACCGATAATAAATTTGATCAGCAAAACGAGTGAGACTCATTATTTGCCACAAATCTTTCTCGATGATTACGAGAAATCTCTATCAAAAGAGTTGTATACTACGAAATTCTTTTCCAGCTAAGGCAGTTATTACAAAAGAAAGTCGCGCATCCTATTTCTTTTCAGCTACTAGCAAACCAGTCAGTTTTTGTCGGTCGACCACTACTGGGAGAGGAGCTCATTGTTCTCGATTACGACTCAATGTCATTAGTCTAAATTTTAATGGGTCATATCGTTGTTCTCTTCGTGACGACTACAACAACCAGAGTTTTAAAGCTAATATTCTTTTAAAAAAAAGGCACTTGTTTTCTAGTTGGACAAAGTCAATACTCTTGATTTCGTCAACGGCAGCAGTCTTTCCTATAACATTATTTTCAATCATCCAATTATTGTCGAGTGCTCGTTTGGAGTCTTTTTCTTTTTTTCAAAATAATATTCCCTTTGAAGAACATTTTGTTAGTTTAGATAATTCCGTTAATGAACAAGATAGTAATGTTAGTTTGACACATTCATCTACTACAATAAACAATAATAAAGTTAATTTCATAAAAATCTGCGTAAATAATGTCGCGTTTATTTTGTCCAATTACATTTTGGAACCATTCTTGACGACATGCCGCTTTGCATACTTGGTATTGTTGTTTTTGCCATTGATTGTGAGCGCACCTGCGTTGTTGATTGGTAGACGCGTTCCAGAAAGTGATAATGAGAGAACAGGGACGCTACTATGGTATGATTTTTTGGTGAAGCAAATGGAGACGGCGGGTCCAACATTTATAAAGGTAAATATCTTTTTAAATGTAATAATATTTTCATAATTTATTATTATGCTATCTTATTAATTTATGTATACTGTTTGATCAAAGTTGGCGCAATGGGCAGCTTCTCGTACAGATATATTTCCCGAGGAAATGTGTAACCGATTGTCGAAGCTTCATTCTGCAGTTGATCCGCACCCATTCACTAAGACAAAATTGATAATTGAGGGAAATTTCGGGTTACCATTTGAAATGATATTTGAAGAGTTTGATCCAAAACCCATTGGAATTGGCGCACTCGCTCAGGTATAGTGATTTTTCGCATAAGCTTACCAATCATATGTATCTTATTATATTTAAATAGGCATATGTATTCAATACGAATCTGTTATGTTTAAATAGGTATATAAAGCAAAGCTTCGACCTGAAATTATCCCTCCATCAATATCTAATGAAACTACATCATCATCATCATCATCTTTAACCAAAAAAAAACCTGAACTGAACTCCCCATTGGTAACTGATGTAGCAATAAAAGTACTTCACCCGAACGTGGGAAAGTTGATCCGACGAGACCTTAAAATCTTGATGGTTTTTGCGAAAATCATCAACGAAATCCCAACTATGCAATGGCTCTCATTACCAGAAGAAGTTGCGAAATTTGGTGAAATGATGCAAGATCACTTGGATCTACGTATTGAAGCAAATAATTTGAAAATTTTCCTGATAAATTTCAAGGATCGGGCGTCGGTCAGCTTTCCACGACCTTTTGTCGAATATACCACGAAAAATATGTTGATTGAGGAATATGAGCCGGGGATACCGATAAAGAGGTTCCTTGAACTTGGTGGTGGCGTGTTTGAGCATACTATTGCTGACATTGGTATTTTTCGAATTGAATTTATGGGTTGTGAATTATATGCTATTTGTGAATCATAGTATATTAATTATTTATTTTTTGGATAATAATTCATAGGATTAAAATCCTTCCTTGTATGTGCCTAAATTTTTTATATCTAATTATCTGAGCGATTGAATTGATTTTATACTAATAATTATATCCATATAAATAGCACATGCTCATATTTGACAACTTTGTTCACGCTGATCTTCATCCTGGAAACATCTTAGTAACTTTTGTAAAGCCAAAGAAATTGATGGACTTTTTTCGTCAATTCTGGATCAACCTCGTAAACAACAAACCCGTAGAAGATTTAGACGACTCAAAAAGAGCGGTCCAACTCCTAAAATCACATTACAAAAATAAGGAACATTGGGAAGAGGAACTAGATCATCTTTTTCAAGAAGGATTTCAACCCGTTATAATATATCTAGATACTGGTCTGGTCACAAGTCTCAATGCAGAAAATCGCCGTAATTTTCTGGACCTTTTTCGCGCCGTGGCAGAATTTGATGGATACCGTGCTGGAAAACTAATGATTGAACGATCAAAAATGGGTCACTTGGTAGTAGACGGCGACGTTTTCGCGCTAAAGATGCAAAATTTAGTGCTAAAAGTGAAATCGATGACACTTGCATTATCCAAAATACAAATTTCCGAAATTTTGACCACGGTTCTGCATATGGTACGAAAACACCACGTGAAACTCGAGGGTGATTTCGTGAATGTGATACTTTCTGTGTTGTTGTTAGAAGGAATTGGACGGCAACTTGATCCGGAAATTGATTTGTTGAAGAGTGCTCTGCCGATTTTACGACAGTTGGGAGCTCAGGAAGCGAAGCGTGGTGTTAAGGATGGAAAAATAAGGGAAATACCAGTAGAGGATGGTTCATGGCTAATGTTCTGGATTTGGTTAGAGGCAAGAGAGTGGGTGGGGAATTTAAGTTGGGATGAGTTGCATGAAATAATGTTTTATAAACATATTTGGTGGTCCGATATGTGATACATAGTTATATTATAGATTTAATAGATTTATTCTTTTTCTGCATTTATTATTTGTTTATCACTTATAAATTATAACAGGACATTTTAATATTACTAAAAGATTTGAAATAAAGAGAGTTTTCGATTTTAAGAGATGTTATATATACTAATTAAAGCAATTCCTCCGTGATATTCTGTTTTGGTCCGATAAACACCATAATACCATCATCATCTGTATTCTCTTTTATTCCCGGTGCGAAGATCTTCAATTCTTGATCTGCTGATGGTGGTGGAACATCAGGATCCGCGAATCTCAATTTTGGCAAAGATGTAGCATCAGGATCCGTCTTAATCACGAATCTCACTTTTGGCAAACGAACTTTACCGACAACCAGCGGAAAACAATTAACTTTGAATAAATATGTGGATAATGGTGAGACTCGGATTGAGGTTTGTTTGTAGCCTGCGAATACGAAGGCTTCGTGTACTTCGGCGTAGACGTGAATTCGTGCGTGAGATAGTGAGAAGTTTGTGACATTGTATGTAAGAGTGAAGAGTTGACCGACAACAGGCGTTGGCGGTATTACTTTTTATAAAAAAAGCCGCGTTAAAAATTTTTATATTTGAATACATATGTGTGAACATTTTATTTATAAGAAATACTCACGGATGGTTACCGATACAGAAGATGTGCTAGGCTCAATAGAAGGTGCTGGAAACATTGTTTTGGTGAAAATGTTATTAGCATCGCCGAATTTTGTGGATCTTCTCCAAGTAATGACAAGAGATCCGGTATTCATGGCGACAGGCGAAGATACTAGATCAGAATTTGCGAGCTCCAAGAGATAATTTGCTTGGTATGCACTGCCGGGTCGCCATACTAAATTTTAATTTAATAAAACGATGCAAACAAAATTGGTTCGCCAACAATAAAATATCGGAATTTTCGAGTTATCTTTTTAGCTTACCTTGTTTTTGTTGATGAAAATCCTCCAACTCTGTAGAAGATCCTCGAATCTGGAGTTTATTATTTAAGTCGAGCTTATCAGGCTATTGAATATTCAAAAAATTATATAAGGTCCCAAATTAGATTCAATTATTTAACCATTTGTAAGGAAAAAAAACTTACCAAAATCAAATCAACACCCGATACAATGATATCCCAAGGCCCAGAACTTGTGATTCTAGAAACCAAAAGATACCTTTCTAATCTTTCAAGTGATTCCTTGTTAACATACTCATCACCTTTTTGCCTAATTCCTTTATGCTGCGAAACTAGACTGAATGACGCGTCAAAAGGAATAATAAACGGTATTCGTAACTCCTCGTCTTTTTCAATCCATCCTTGTGTAGGCGGTAGTGTTGTGGGTATACCTAATGCAGAAGCGTACCATATCTGAAGTGATATGAGGAAAAAAAAGATTATTAATTATTTAGTTATTATAAAAAAGAACCATTTGATAATTACCGATAAACGAAGCGTTCGAGTTATTGAAAACTTCTCGCCATATATATAAATAATTTTTATGGAGGATTGTCCAGCTGGAATTATTCCAATATCGATTTCGTTTAGACTTTGCTTGCCCTTTTCAGCCGGATCTGAAGTCAGATAAGCGTAAGATCCTGAAATCAACAAGAACGTGTGTTTAAAAGTCATTCCATATTCAAAACCAATAATTAATGCATTAAAAACCAGAAATATAAAACACCTTCAAAATCTATTGAAACAAGTTCAGCGTTAAGCACAACTTTAACATCTTCCGCCTCCAAATTAAGTATTGTCAACTCTATAGGATAATGTTCATTCAAGAGGGCAGGGGAATGATGTTTCACTTGAATTTCCACTTTTGCGCGTTTATGTGTTATTCTAAATTTGGCATTTTCAGAAAATTTAATTAATAAAAATTGGTATAATTATAAAAAGCAATGAAATGTAAATCAAAGGAGAATACTTTATAGAAGATTGTTCACCGGATCCTTCTAATGGAATAAATTTTGGCTTGGTGGCAACTATTTTATCTCGATAAATTCGAATGGTTATTTATAATCCTATATAAATGTTCTTTTTTGTAAGAGTAATGATAAGGGAAATTTACCATTCGATTCTGTATCATTGTCTTGTTCAAATTCTAACCATTTTCTTCTGACTTTGGAATCATTTAGTTCAGATTTAGAATTGAAATTCAATTCAACTTTCCAATTTGGCGTCAATAATCCCAACGATATAGTAAGCAACTAAAAAAAAAATCATAAATCAATTTAATAAATATTATTTTACATATACAATCTACCTCCTCTAGATGCACACCCTCAGGACCCGGTGAATACGATGAAGGTGTAGTTACATAGGGATTTTTTTAATAGTCACATGTTTAGTTTCCCAGAAACAATGAGACTTTTGGGGGGGGAGTGATTATACGGGTGGTGCTTATAGAGGGGGGAGGAGGGTAGATTGTATAAATATATTTTCTCAAATAAAACTAAATTATCACTCTAATCACCGTCAATTCTCCACTCTCTGTCGGAACCAACAACCCCTCATACACGAACGTAGACCCACTCGTAATATTCAAATTAACCTTTTTCGTCCAAACAAATCCGAATCCTTCAACCTCAATCTGTTGACAATCATCTCGACAATCAATCCACTTTATTTTCTCTTTATTGAGAATACTATTATTTGTAATTGATTCACCTTTGTCAATCAAATGATAATTGAAATGTGTATTGTTAAACGACAAGTGTAAGTAATCAAATCGCATTGGTAGTACTGGTGAATTGGACGAGGTGTTGATGGCGACTTGAAAAGGTGTTGGAGCACCAACAAACGTGGCGGTTTGTTTGAATTGGAAATTGCAGGTTACTTTTTTAGTTTAGTAGTGATTTTTTGTTAAGATAAAATTGAAAATTAAAATATTAAAAAAAAATAATCGTCAATTATGAAAGGATACCAAAAGAATTGATTAGATTCATGTCTATCATAATCGGTTTATTAGAGACTGCGTTAGGAATTTCATTCTACAAAAAATAATCATAAGATTAAAAATGACAATTCATTTCGAATAAATATAAATTTCAATAGAATTCAACCTTATATAATATATTTATTAGTTGATTTTGTATTTCAACTCTCTTTTCGTGAGTCTGACTTATTCCTAAAAGACCATGATTGATTAACATATATTTAGGCAATATTACAGAAAAAGATCAAAAAAAAAAACTTACGATCAGACAACAACTCAATCAGATATTCAACTACATTTTCCCAAGCACCAAGATCTCTCGCGCACTTTAATGATAATCGAAGTATCGACTCTAGGATTGAATGCCAAATTTCTTTTCGATATGTTTTTGCAATCCTTTCAAAAAATCTGCAAATTGAAATATAATAAATTAGTGATATTCTATTTCTCTTTTAAATAGTCGTTCGTTATTGGCAGAGAGAAAATAATATTTATTATCAATTTTACTGACTTGAGAGCCATTTCGTATTTCCCAGATTCAAAATATGTACTTGCGATTTCCGAGGCAAGATGCAAAGTCATTCGGCCACTCTTATATTTTTTAAATTGCTCATAACTTTTTGTCAACAGTTCAATTGTTAGCGTCGAATGATCTATATTTCCTTCTGCCTCCAAGATTTGTGCAGGTGGCAGTTTTGATGTATCCTTTGATTCTCGGATAAGCTGAAATATATTATATATAGATGCAATTAAATATATAATCAAGAAACATTCTTTTTATTTGATAAATATCAAAAGACAAACTTTATTGATGGACTGAAATCTCTTTTTTCGTTCCGAAGTACAAGTTGCTGCAAACCGATAATAAAATCCTGCATGTTGCAGCACCATTTTCGGATTAACCCAGGCATTTCTTCCTCCTCCGTATCCATATCGATAATCGGAAGTTGTTGAATTGCTATTGTTTGAATATGCAACGGGATAATTAATCTTGAACCCAGATCTTGTAGCAATTTCCAATAGGTCACCGAATACTCTATACTGCTTGGTGAGCCAAGCCCAGTATTCAAAAGTATCTTCTCCGATACCCCATGTATTTGATAATTTTTGGAAGGCTGCGATGTGTCTGTTTAATTGGCCTGTGGCAGCAGAAGATGCATCCAAATAAAGATTTAATTTACATATCTGTAAAAAAAAATTAAATATTCGTAATATATGCATTTAGTTTCATTGCCATCAATGAAAATAACACGAATTAATCTAATAAATATTTTACTTTTAAATTTATGCAGTCAGCTAAAACCTTTGCTTCTGCCCATCTTTTGGTGCGTATAGGAAATCCTGGTGCTCCAGGAGTAATAGAAGAAGTAGGAGCAAACATATCCAAAAGCAAGGTATACGCGGATTCATAATACCTTTTTAATAAGAAAAAACAATTAAATAATTAAATAATTAAATACTTAAATAAATAAAAATCTACGAAATATTTCTCTCACTTTATGGCTGTATCTATTTCTTGCCGAAATTCAGCAAAAGTCGCCATTTTATAATCATATCTGATCATCCATCCTTGGATTCCCAATGGTTGTGGTGTCATGTTTGGCAGTTGATCAGATGACGGTGGTACAAAACCAACTGATGCTGGTGGCAATTTGGAACGTTTCTTTTTTATGCGTTTACCAAGCTCTCGGTAATATCCGAGAGCAACTTCATATAAAGATTTTTGAAGACTAGTGATTTAAACGAGAATTTATAAAATAATCAATAAAATTCGAAACAATATCATCAATTAATAAGTTAATAATGAAAAATACTTTATAACAAAATTCTGTAATTCGCCTTGAAAAGTAGACGACAACACGAAAAAAGAATTTTTCTGTTCTAGCCCACAAGCTTTTCGTATAAAACTTATTCTTTCTTCTATAGTGGGATCATCTATAAATTTTTTTAATATAAATTTCCCATAATACAAAAAATGAAACATTCGATTGAAATGAAGTAAGTATTATAATACCTATATGTTGTTGTTTTAGAATAACTACAGCTGCGAATTTAATACCACGGTCCTGTATCGTCTTTCTAGATATTATTTTGCGTAATTTTAAATTAAATGAATAGCAAAAAAATTATATTAATCTATTTGCTTCTGACCTTCTTTCACTAATTTCAGCAGCCAATTGTCCATCACGTTCTTTTTCAGTGTTATCAGAAGTATCCGAAGGTTCATGCATCGAACTCGATACACCATTGCCACCGCCTTTTTCATCCAATCTTTCACTAATCTGCCCTACAGAGATTCCACCCGTTATTGTTGACAACGACGACCAATCCCACAATTCGTAAAATCCTACTGCAACAGCGGGAACATTCTCGCGATGCTTTCGAATCCAAATGGGTGATATTAAGCCGTCGGGATGTAGAGGAGACCCGGGTGTCAACGGCGAGAGAGGTGAATGTGGAACTGGCATCGTGAGATGTGGTGCAGTAGGTGACGAAGAAGAACGCGTACTGAATTTTCGAGGAGGAAATTCGTGGTTCTGTCATAATTCATATTCGGGTAGTAGTAGTGGTATTCAAATCGAAAAGATTTAATATAAATTAAACATTCAATCAATAGATGGAAATCACAAATTCGAGATCCACATACAAAATCCACATAAAAATTGATCAATTACGTCTCGAGAATAGTGCTCAATACTACTACCATGGTTTTAGCTATAAACTTTATTTTCTATATTTCCTTCTTGATGGCGCACCTTCTCAACTGCCACAACGTGGAAAGTTGCATTCGAGCCTTTACCAGCTTCCCATATACCTCCACCACCACCATGATGGTTCTTTGCAGTGAGAAGCGCCAACAGACTTTTCGAAATTTGTTGACGACTAGTTACTGGTGACGAAGAACCTGTGCTCATTGAATTGCGTCTCGACACTGAAGAGGTGGGCGAGGTGGGTGAGGTGGGTTCAGAGTCTTTCCCTGTGCCAAGGCCCATGACTGCCATCAGAGGTACTCTGTGGAGAATGAACTCACGTGGAAGTGATTCCATTGTGTGTTTATTTATTTATTTATTAAACGGGTTCAAAATTGTCTTTGCAAGCTTTATCGTTTTATATAGGTGTGTTACAAGATCATTCAGATTAAGTAGATTATCAACCGACAAAAATAACTAGCGCGCATTTAGGGTCCTGAGTCAAAATTCACGAATAAAAACTGGATCTCACGGTCGTCACACAAAAAAAGTTTAATTCGTTCGTTATACCCCGTGTTCGTTAAAGGTTGTAACGAAACACGTTTCTTGAAACCTTGTTTTTATAATCAATTCGATTTGATTCGTGTATTTTTTCTTGGGAAATGTTTGATCGTTTTCGACTTTTTAATTTTACATCTTATCCAACAACATCTTCTAACAAAATCTTAATATCATAATACAACATCGATATCACAACTCGCATAAACATTTATTACTATTTCAAAGATTACAGACTCGACCAACAATCATCTAAAGTTGGCTCGAGACGACGGGATACATGTGACAAAAGAACACATGGAGGAAACGTTCCACCTAATGACGCAGATGGTTGGAGCACAGTCAGAAACTCAAGAAAAACTTGTCCCAAATTTGGCTCTGTTTCACGAAGTAAAGTGTCTGCTGGTCTAAGCTTAGCTCCCGGTGGACAAGGGTCATTCGCTGTGGCATCGTCTTCAACTCCTGCTCTTCCACAAATTGATACTGCCACCAAAATGATCAACTCCAGGAAATGCCCCTATTAAATCTACGGAGAAATCGGCCGAAACTCCCAATTTCACAGCCGACCAAGCAAACACAAAGATAAAAATATGCTCGAAGAATGTAGTATATTTGTTTTTTTTTATGTGTTTCTATTCTCCAATAATTATTATTGACTAAATTTTTACTAAAAAATAATAGGAGGTAATTGCATGTATGAAAGAACTTCCTCAATAACTAGCAGAGCATTTCTAAGCTTCATAACTGGAATAATAGAGAAAAACAAAAAGATGTCGACAATGTTGCGAAAGTCTTTAAAGGATTTACTTCAAAGGCAATAATAATAGGGAAGGCCGACATAAAAAAAAGCTTGTGAGGAAGCCTTGCCGATTGTAGATGACCTTGAACTCGATGTACCACAAGTGTCCGAGTTCACGGGTCAACTACTCCATAGCACGGGACTTGAGATTGATGAAACAGCTGAATTGGTCTCGAGTCCTCGGCAGCGAAAACCATGTTAGCCTATCTCAATGCCTGGAAGTCAGAAATCGTAGGTATTTCATATTATATCTTTTGATACTTTATCAAACATATTGTGTAACTTTCTTCTTTGCTTGTAAAGGGAGAAACGGTACTCGAGAACAAATTAAAAAATTCTCCCTTCACATTAAAGACCATCTTCCTTAAAGCCACCCAGACCAAATTAATAAAGTTTTGGACAAACGTGCAAGTCTTAATTAGTTGCTTTTTTAAATTCTTTCATGTTTCCAAATTATTTAAAATACGGAACGTCATCAATAAATAAAACATCACATCTTAAAATTATTATTTATACCTAAAGTAATAAGAAATTCAGAATATACGGTGGAAATAACAAGCAAATACACCGGTATTTACTTCCTAGTTAAGAAGTTGATAGAATTTATAACATATTGTTGGTTGAAGAATTAATTGTGATTATGTAATTATCGCTATTCAACTTTCTTCTTGTGCCTATGATAATATAATTAATACCAAAATTGCATCATCACATCATACATGTCTCTGGATACAAGCTTTATATGACATAACGACACTTTAATTTTCGTTATGTGTATACTACTTTTAGTAGTATCTGCGACCAGAAAAGCTCCCTGTATCATAACGATAACGATAAGCACTCATAGACAGGTTTTGTCGATCATCAACCGCACCCGGAAAATTCTACTGTAACGGTAATGTTTAAAGTTAGGATTATAGCGCTAGAGTTATTGCCTCAAGGAGTGCACGTGCACAATAAGAAAATTGTTATCATTTAGATGATTTTCATTCTTGGTTACTTTTGATGGTTAATACTTTCAAGTCCAAAATTAAAAAGAATGGCGAGTAAACAATAATGAATCACCATAAAGATTGTTGTTATCCGTTATCGTTATTTGTTGTTAATTTTAAGCACGGGCGGGTATTTGTGGCAGTGCTTAAAATTTGCTATTGTGGCTTTTTTTGCCGCAAGCATTTGAAAATGAGTTTTAACCAACGTTTCATCCTTTTCTCTCAAAATTTACTTTTTTATACTAATAAAATACAAGTAAGAAATAAAACCCGTTAAAACTACCTTACTTACCCTTTTGTCGCTTAACTTGTTTCAATAACAAAAAAAAGTATGGGAGAAACGGAAAAGCTAGAAATTCCAATTACAAAATTACAATGGGGATTCCGAGGTACCCAAGTGGTTTTCGCGTTTTTTGCTATGGCTACAATTTCTGCAGTTATTGCATTTGACAACAAATTCATTTCAAGTAAAATTTTGGATAATATGTACTTGTTTGTATTAATCATATCGATGTTCTTTGCGGGAGCAATTGTCGGAATTCCCTACGTTTATCTTCGATATGGAAAACTTAAATCAGTAGCGAGAGCTTTACGACATTTACGAATAGAATTTGTTTTGTCAGCAATTTGGGCTTTTTTGTTGTTTTGTTCAACACTTGGAGTGACAATTGAAATTGCGTTAAGAAAATGTGCTCCTTCTGATTATTCCAAGGAATTTCTTAATTATACGGCGGGAAATAAAACAAATGGTGAACATCTTTTTGAGAAAGGATTAAATAGAGCATGTTCAACACAACGAGCAAGCATTGCTTTTGGATGGTTTGCTCTTGCTTCTTGGATAGGATCAATGCTATTAATTACTAAAGGGTGGTATGATAATCGAAGACAGCCGGTAAAGCATGATTATCATCCACATGAAGTTACAATGCATTCGAATTCATCGAGGTCTTCATTAGAGGAAGGTGGAGTTCCAGAAGTTGGTCAACAACAACCACCAGCAGTTGCACCGCCACAATATCAACCTCAACCACCACCCACATCACCTCCGTTACCTCCTCAACCACAGCAATATCAAACTTACACAATATCTCCGTCACCATCCCATGCTGTTCCAGCCGGAAATCCTATATCAATTCAAATACCTGGACCTCAAATTCCTCCGGGTGGTATTTCTTTCCCTGAACCAAAGCATTATTGAAGTACTGAAATCCATACATGCAGATTATTCATTATCTCCATCTTTTATTACGTTAAGATTCGGACTTGTACCAAATTTCTATTTCCATATTCTTATTATTTATTTGTAAATTATAATAAATGCAATTCACATTATAAATAAACGCAATTCACATTATAAAGAATAATTGTTCATCTTTAACGTTAATCTCAAACGTAAGTAATTATTTTTAGATAAATATAATACTGTTGTGCCCCAAATCACAATTTGTCCCAATTGACAATTGGGATGTAATATAGACTATCCCCCAGCACTAACCCTAATTCTGGTCATATTCCTATTCTAATTTGGGCCGATTTTGATTTGGGATACGACAATACTATCGCTATGAACAGTCAATTTTTTATTAACACCATGTTGATTTCTATAACATAGCATAGTAAACATACAGATGATTATTTTAAGCTTTAGATGTTTTAACGATACTCTCAAATTTTTATGAGATACGTATAGTGTATAAAACGTAAAGCAAATCACTACAAAATCCAATTTCTTGAAACTTTGTTCAAAGATAACAATCGATATGTAGATAATGTGCAAATCATATGATTTTCTCATATCAGTCATACGATTTGTCAGTGATCTACATAACGATAGCAAAAAAGACCAGTTTCTTTGCCCTATTTATAATATCCACCCTCTCGAGGTAAAACTTTGTCAAAAGCTCTCGTTCAGGCGCAACCGGTGATTCACGTTTCATGGCAAGAATTTGCGAACCGGAGAATAGTCAAACAAAAGTAGAAAAAATGTATGCTGATTTCGAAGGTGTTGTATTCTATAAGGAGACGTTATTTTTCCACATTCTATATATCGTTTTGTTCACGGAGATCCAGGCAACAACTTTATTAAAAGGCTCTTAGACGAAAAATTCGAAAATGCGATTTTTAATTGATCGACATCATATGTTCAATGTTTAGGGTTAGGGCTGGGGTTAGAGTGAAAGCAAAGTTATATGTAAAATTGTTTCCCCGACATTTTTTATTAGTACTCAAAGTTAGATTTGAACATCCATTTTCCGTATTTATTGCATTTTTCGCATTTTTTGCGTCGGATTGTTTTGCCGGGCTGATCAAAAATTTGCACATCCTTCTTCAGGTAAGACCGTTCCATATAAGGAAATATAGTGAACTTTTTCGTGGAATCAAAATTGCCTATCTTTGCAATGAAATATGAACAGGTGCATTAAGTAAATTTGTTGTTTTTGCACCATATTTTAATAATATTAATTGAATTCACTTGAATTCAACAACCTTTATATTATGATTTGTCTAGTAAAAATATGTCTGAAAAGAAGTATTGTATGAGGTACAAAACCATTGAGTCAATTAGATTCTGTTTGTTAAACAAAAAAAATTGGAGAGAAGCTGAAAATAATGATCTAGTAAAGGTAACATGAATGGAAGGTATTATTTTATGTAATTCATGTTATATGCATTTTGTAGAAAATTCATTAAATAAAAGTACTGAACGAATAAAAGTCTCAATTGTGGAAGATATTATATTTAGAGAAGAAATAGATACTGTAGTTAGAGAACAAGTTACCATTAGAGAAAAGGTAAAAGTTATAACAGAGAAGGATATAGAAGTTACAAATAAAGAGGAGGTAAGCATGATTAATCTCATTAAAGCTATTAAGATGATGGCAAAAATCTTCTATGAAAGAAAATATGTGAAAAAGAAAGTTTCATATATATATTTGATGAAATACGAAAATTGCTTCAAGAAACTGAACCAAACCTAAAAGATTTCTTCAACCAATTTTATTTGGCAGCTTGTCCACTTGATCATAATGAGCAAACAATGAATCATATGAAAAAATTAATGATGTTCATATGTTATCTTCTTGCATCATTAAATAATATCAAAATTAATATCTTTAAGTTTGATTTTGCATATTATTAGATTCAGTAGGTATGAGCAATGAAGGCTTAAACACGATAACAAATCCTGATATGACTTTAACGTCAAGAGGAATAGATCACAAGAAAAAAAATTTCTGATGCATATAAAGAATATGTCAAAAATGTTCTTGCAAAATATTTAGAAAATGCTTTTATACTGAATATTGACAATTATTATAATATATATATTCAAAGACAACTTGATATTATTAGTACTTTTTGGATAGCACTGTCATGAGTCCCTAGAGCTCAGATAGGTATTCTCGTGGCGTAGGTGTTCAACCAACGTCTAATTTGATACTTCGGTAATTCAATCCAGTTGCGTTAGGATCACGGCGCTGTGCGGCTTCTTCTATTCTATTAATTTAAAATAGGAAACTACTACTAATAAATATCTCCTTTGTATTTACTTAGTGTGATGACGGTTCTATAGTAATACAGTACTGATATTCTATAGCAACCTGGTTGAGTGTCCAGTAGTGTATAAAATAAGTGTTATAACAATTTTTAATAATTATAAAATCAATTAATGTACAATTTCATTAAACAATAAACAAGAAGCAGTTTATTGACTAGCTAGAT
>CAJVPL010000446.1:0-26292 GCA_910591945.1 Ambispora gerdemannii
AACGAGAAGAAAAATCGGGGACGGGATGGGAGGTAAGAATGGGATAATATTTAAAATTATAAATTGCATTCTTTTTGGTTTTAATAAATCCCGATATTAGTATCTTCAATTTTCTTATCTATAGAACTCAATACGACATAATCTATCACTTAATAAGGCATTCCAAAGACTGCCCAGAACAGAGGGACAACTAGGAAAGGGATGCTACTGGACTATCCTCCCCGAGCACGAAATGATTATTGATAATAGCTGGTTCAAAGGACAAAACCGATCAACTAAAAAAGTAAGATCATCCAAAGAGTCGATAACACCATTGATAACCGAAAAAACTTCATTGTCACAAATAACTCCTGTCGAGATAGTCGACATCACAGGAGATGATGATAATAATTATTATTATAATGGTGGTGGTATTCATGTTGAAAGAAAACCACCAGAAATTATTGAAATCGAGGACGATAGTCATGCAAGTCAAGTTAAAGCTCGTTAATTCAATAATTGGCGAAGAGCAACTCGACTATAACCTCTTAATACAAGCATTAGGATGTTGATTAATCTTCTAAACAAAACCATTATATGAATGAAAACTATCATCATATGGGGTCCCGTCAGTAAAAACCAAGCAAATTATATACATGTATGTATATATAATTTGCTTGGTTTTTACTGACAGCCTCCCATATCTTCCACACGCATTATATAAATCTATCATACTCATATCATATAATAAGTAGTACAGTCACTTTGGTAAATTTATTCAAATGAAAAGTGTAAATTCTTGTAATTGAGGATACTTTGTCAAATATTTATGAAACTATAAAATTTTATAACTCTAGAAATTTAGGGTTCGCTTTACAAAAAAGTATTAAAAACATTTATACATATACAAGTGTTATGTAGAAGTGTGCGAGTTTTTATTGTTTGATAAAATTGCTTAAAATAAAAAGCTCTTCTATTATTATCAGCATTTAATGTTAGGAACGATAATAGGAATAAACAAAACGATGGAAATTTCTGCAACCATTTTCACCATTTTCTTGATGAGTTGTTATTGGTGTTATCATTGTTTGATGATTTTGAAGTTGCATAAGATGGCGGTCATCGTTGTTCTAATGTATAATAACGATAAGAGACGTATCATTTAAAGGTTATCGTTATCAATGATTATGCGATTATTTTCGATATTAATGATGTAACTTTGATTATTGGTAATATCAGGAACATCCGAAGGTAGAAGCTGGTTATTGTTACTATGTTTATTATTCGTTTCTTTTTTAATATCGATATGTAACTTAGATGGTATTGAATTATTAGATGAACCAGTTGATTCTGCGAACTGGGTAGATTGTGCAAGGGTGACGACGAGATTCATTATAATATATTTCGCTAGTGTTTTATTCTTAAGGAAAGCTCTTCTCTACCGACTAATAGCTTTATATAAGAATTCTCGGTATGTAATATTGCGTCAATTTTCTCAATGCTACACACATGACAGGCACGGTATTGGTTTTTTGAATAAATTACCAAGTAGTAAGAATCAAAAAGATACGCGGAAAAAGAGCGAGTGGTGAAATTACTGCATGTTAGTTAGTCACACTTCATGCGTAATTCTGACCCCTACTTTATTATTATCATTCTTATCACATGATGATAATGACAATTTACAATTTAACGATTTTTCTGCTTGTTAATATTGATATTATTGATATTATTGATATTCTTGATATTATTGATATCCAGTATCATTCGTCTCATAATTCTTAACAGTAGCTCTTGAGACAGTAAGAATGACCGGAATTAACGAAACGATGCATAGCAGAAAACCACATTTAGCCAGTCCGGATGCTGAAATACATGTACTTTTTGTCGATGTTCTCTCAGAGGTACCATTAGCAATTAACGATGTTTGTTGTGTAGAAACCGCGTAACTTGGTAATGGCTCATCATCGTATGGTCGATTACTACTGTCGTATGAGTCAATTCTGATCAGGAAATTATCATAGTTGTTATTGTTATTCGTTTCGTTATATGGATAAGGTGGAGGTGGTGGAGATTCATTCAAATTTGTCGAATTATTAGTATGATTGTTATTTGTGTTATTATTATTGATTAAATGAACTTGTGATGGTGGTGTTATTATTGGAGGTGATGTTGCTGAAGACGACGACGAATTAGAAATAATGACCGAATAACTGGGTGGTAAATTTGTAAAAGTATTCAAAGATGATGATTCTCTTTCTTGTTCTTGTTCTTGTTCTTCTGAATCTTCTGGTTGTTGTGGATTTTGTATTAATACTGAAGCAGAAGGTTCTATTTCTTCTTGTTCTTTCTCGTTTCCTTCCTGTTTTTTAGATATCGATTCAGTCTCTATTTTTACTGTTTGTGGTGTCTGTCGCGTTGAATCCATGTTAATATTATCGTTGTATATATCCTTGACGATGTCTTTAGTTTTTATTTGTGTCAAACAAATGAAAATTTTTAACATACATACTTTTTATTTATATATTTCACGTTCGTATATATCCCTTACAATAATCAGGCAATTTTAAAATGGACAATCATTCATCACTAACACGGACGACCCGAAAAATTGTGTCCCTTAATGTATTCATTTATTCATCAAAATATTTTACTAGTTTCGTCTTGGCACACATGCATATGCATGTCGATATGCATAATTTCGTTTTTATACTATCTGAAATTTGATTAATTTACTAATTTAGTTAATTTAGTTATTATTCGGTCAATTAATAATTCCGAGACGATCTGCGTATCCACTTTACCAGTTTGAACCTGGATTTAATGAGTTTCAGACAAAATGATGGACGAATATTTACCCGACACAAAAATTAAATGCGTATAACAGAATTAAATTCCTGTAACTCCCGCTACGCAGAAACATCGTTCTTTCGTTATAAATAATCAGCTTCGCTTCAAATAAATAAATTAATTAAGCGGATAATTTGATCACAGGACACAAGATCGGTTTACTTATGACGTTATTGATGATCTATGATCTTATGATTTATGATCTTATGATTATTATCACGCGAAATTTGATAGAAACTATTATCGAAAGCTTTAGACATATTTGAAAATAGTGTTTGCTATTACACTTTCAAATTAACAAAATATTATGAATATTTTATATTTGTTTTGAGCAAAGCTTATTCTACAATAAATATCCAAGCAAGTAATAAAACTTTTTTTGTAAATTTCAAGTTATTAGTTAAACTTGTGATATTATTATTTAGTGGCAAACAACAACTAAAAATCTGTACAATTTTGATTAGTTTTATTAAGTCAATACTAAAAATAATGTATAGTCAATCATAAATTGTACTATATATAAATATAATTTATTGCATTAAAATTTGTCTATAGTATTTTTAATTTATAATTTCTTCCTGATATATATAGTGGCGTCAAATTTTATTAATAAAAATGCGAGTTTTTCGCTATATAAAAGTTTTCAATTTATTTTTTATCAATATTTTAACATGTATTTTTTGAAGTTCATTACAATAACTTTCCAATTAAAGAATGAACTTTAGTTTGAATTCAAAGAATATATGTTAAAATGTAACGTATTTTTATGTTTTATTAATAAATTATAATTAAGATTGCTTGCCGAAATTCCTAGACCTCATATTTGAAATTTCAAACTTAATTAAAATTAAAGCTTCGAATCCGAATCGAAACTTCGGCTCGGGTTTCGGGTTGACTCAATGACTTTCACTATAAACTTTCTTATATCAATTTGTAGTCAAAGACATGTCCTACAACTTAAATTAGAACTGTTTTGATCGTTTTATATTAAAAATAAAAGTTTACTTTGACAAAACTAAAACATTTGAATTTTACCGTTTACAAATATTCATCGTACAGTAAAACTTCTCCAAGTGCACCCTCTATAAATGCACGCACTATATAAATTCTCTTTAAATGCATATGGCTTGTCCCAAGTTATAAGACATATATGTATTTTACTCTATATAAATGCACACCCTCTCTAAGTACACACTCTGCCTAGAGAGGTTTTACTGTAAATGCTATTTAGTTCCATAAAATTATGGTTTACAACTTTAATTAAACCATTTTATATTAAGAATTAAATATTTACTTTGACATAACTAAAATGGTCAAATTTTATCATTTATAAATATTACGTAATTGTAAATATTATTTAATTCCATGAATATTGACGATTAGCTTATATATACTAATTTATAGCCAGTAATAAGATTTATAATTTTAATTAAAGTTAAGTTTGAATTTTGAATAGAAACATAAAAAATGGTTTTTACCGTATAATAGTAATCCGAAACCGATCAGAAACCTCGGATTCGGTTTGGGTTTCGGGTTGATCGGAATTAAAATATATCGATATCCATTTTGCTGAAACTATATTAAAATCTTAATAACCGATCCATTGAAACTAGTTTCAGCAAGCAATCTTAATTATAATAAATAAATGTGTTGTAACATCATTTTATAGATTTTTGGCTACTTTGTTGTGTTTTATTACAACCAAATGGTTATGATCGATAACCAAGTAACGATAATGTGCTTAAATCAGTTAAAATTAACTTATAACGTACAATTTGACTTTGAAATTATAAAAACACTGATCAGCTACGTAATTATGGTGAATGATATTAAAGAGTTCAATAAGCTAAACACATTGTGTTTAATACTATAGAATTGGTTTGACTCTTTTCATGAACAACCATTATTACGAATTCAATCAGTTTATCAAAAATATGATTAATATTATACTGTATATATCAGTTCCGTAGAATTGGATGAAGTGAAATGCCATCGTACGTAATTATAAATTCAATCTACGCCAACCAATCTATATGTATTTGTTCATTTGAAGATTATTTCAAGTCAATTATGGCTGTTTAATGAGTATGAATAAAATCAAAGTATTTCTTATATCTGATAATACTCCTATCCCAATGTTAACAGACTCTTCGCTTTCCATTTTGCTAAGGCTCTTTGAAAATTGGGTATGAATGTTTATTAGCAATTATTAAATATCTAATGTCATCCTAAAAATTTTTTTGATATAACGATAAGTTTCGTTTTTAATTAAAATAAATTAGACTAACAATCAAATTCACGATATCTAACGCTAAAAACTTAACTGCTATATTAAAAGAAGGGATTTTTATTGTCTGTCTCATTTTTTACGCAAACACAATAATATCTTTTAACACAATGGAATGGCTCTTCTTTTCTATGAATATACATGACTTCTACACAATAAATCATCATTATCATTTATTTTCAAAATTTTATATAAAACAATACATAATCACTAATAAAGTGAACATTCTTAAATATTTCGAATGTGCTTAATCCAAAACACGAGAACACTTCCAACTACTATTAACAAACCCATATAAAAACACCATTAAATTATAACTATTTGCGATTAATAATCGTTAAAATATACTTTCATTATAAAGTTTAATTATAGCGATATTTCTTTTGTGTTTACGTATTAGTGAAATCTGATTTAATTCTTCGCCCACTTTCTTTACATCCTTTTTACACAAAATTTCCTTCTCATTATATTTGTTAGCGGCAAAAGTTTCCAGAATTCAAAAAAGATTTTATTAATTATATGTACTATGAAAAATAAGAAATTTATATATTATATTCATTTTAATATAAAGAACAAGTATACTTAAACCATTTAATAAAATATCCTAATAAGATTTAGAGTAAAAATACAATTTATAAAAAATTGACAATAAAATATTTTATTTTCACATAATAAATAAACCATTCATTAAAAGTCAAATCTTTATGATATAAAAAACAAGTTTATTCAAGACCATATAATAAACAATTATATAATTATATTTTTCTTCTTAAAGTTTTATTACTATATTTTTAAAGCTAAAGAAGCAATTAAAAAAATATTAATAAGACATCCCATAAAGCAGTCCTAAATAAATCCACTCTCCATATCTCATATAGTGTATTTCATCAATTATTCATTAAAATACAAATAAAAATATAAATTTGTCACCGCCACTAGGGTTAGGGTTATATATAGGATAAAGAACATGTGGCAAAATTTCGAGATACAGACTATTTGTTTAAAAAGAGCATTTCTTTGAATTTTAGCGTTATACTTTGATCTTGTGATTGTCACCATGATGACAAATAGCATTTAAATTAAAAATATTTAAAATTTAAAAAAATTCATTATATTGATAAATCTACTATCGCTATGATGCAAATGATCCAAAACTATACAAGCAAAAATATTACGTTGTCAATAAGGGAAGCGCCAAATATCAAGTGATTCTTTGGGTTGTTATCGATCATTAAATTCTACAATATTATGATATGTTACGACTCATCTTGATCAGGTGGGGGATGAGTAGGATGTCTCTAATAAGCTTCTTCTGAAAAAAATCACGCGAACTATAATTCACATTAAATGAAAAAAATGGGAAGTCTACGAACAGGCATTGTGATGGATTTGTGGTTATTTTTTTGATGGATCTGCAGGACCCTTAGTTTTTGATGCTTCTGCGCAGTAAAGCAATAAAGTCACATTTTTTATAATACCCAGAATTTTTTGTCCGGTCAACACAATTTATACGGGGGTAAACCAATCAAATTGTGTAATAGAAAAATTCAAAAACATTTATTTTTGAAAAATAGCTTGTATCTCGAAATTATGCCTATGAATTGTTTTCTATGTTCTAACAAAAAATATTCCCTGCGAAATTTTACTACAAACTCTTATGTGCAATATAACCGAAATGCTATTAATGCTATTAATATTTCGATTATGGTTAGTGTTAAGATTAGGATCAGAATAGGAGTTATATTGGACATGAGAAATTTACGTAAAATTTCGCAAGGACATTTTTTATTAAAACATAGAAAGCAGTTTTTTAGACATAATTTCTAGATACAAGCTATCTTTCAACAATAAATGTTTTTGAATTTATAAAAAATGTGAATTTATTGCTTTACTGCGCAGAAGCAGATCTATCAAAAACGTAACTTTTGCTACGTGGCCTTTAACACAAAAAAATAAAAAATATGAAAAAATGTGGAAAACAGATGTCAAAATCTAGCTTGAAGTACTAATAAAAATTTTCGGAAAAGCAATTTTACATATAATCTTATTCTCAGCGCTAATCCAATCCTAGTTCAAACGATAAAATAATCTTTAACGTCAATTTTTTGTGCTCACTGAGCGTGGATTTTTGAAGGTCACGTGATTCGCACTTTTCATAAAAACGAGAAGTCTACGAATAGTACTTAGGAACAGTGCAGGATCACGTGGACTTCAAAATTCTCTCTCACGTGATCACGAAAAATTGACATTAAAGATTATTTTATCTTTGGATTAGGATTAGGATTAGAGCTAAGGATAAAATTATATGTAAAATTGCTTTTCCGATATTTTAATAGTACTTCAAACTAGATTTTGACATCTGTTTTCCACATTTTCACATTTTTTATTTTCTAGTCAAAGACCACGTGATTCAACACTGCCCGTGAAAAATTGAATTGTCACGTGATTCAGATAACATCCTAAAATTATGTACCAATCAAATCGCAAGATCAACGTGCAACGCAAAAAACTATCAGGAATCATTATATAAAATAAGTGTTTCACAATCGTCATGCACTATTTCTAATATGCCTTATCTGCAACAACTCAGACTAAAGTTGCCGGTCATAATAGTTTTGAACAATTACGACATGGTATTTACGACATAAGTCATAATATCAAACATGAATTATGGCAAGCAACTTTATCTCAAACTATCTATAATGTGAATTACAATAGCAAAAAATCTGAAATTCACTAATTCATTTCATAATATCTTCTTAGTTCATCTGAAGTTAAGTAAACGACGCGAATATCTTCACATTCGAATAAACTTGTTCAAGATTATCTATTATTGTCAAGAATTTTATATATGCCATCAACAAATGTTTGCAAAGTATTTTGTCTTGAATAATGATCCTCATGAAGATATCTGCGAAACCTGTGATAATCGTTTGTGGAATCATCATGACGGAACAAGACAAGTGAATATAAAAGATGTATGCCAAATATATTATCGATCACAACGAACTTGGTGAACTCGAAATTTACCAAAAAGCAACGTTAAATAAGGTGTAGAAATTAACATTAACCAACAGCTACTTCTGCAAATCTTTTCTGTAGTATTCACGTATTTGGTTGCATTGAAGGTGCCTTTTAATTATCAAGGTTCGAAGATGATGCTTCGTGGGAAATGATAGAATGTGAAAATAAATGTATGTACAAGCTCTTTTTCTGTATGGAAAAAATAATAATTTCTTTGACTTCTCTTGCTATCAAGCTCGTGTTATGCATATCTGTGCACAGATACTTGAAAGTTTGAACGAATCCAATAAAAAATAAAAAATTAGAATAATAAAATTATTACAATAGAGAATATTGACGCTCAAATTAAATGTTTCTATCATCTCCCCTGCTATATCATGACCGCTGGCTCGCGCTCTTTTGTACCATTTTAAAGCCGTGTCAGGATCTTTTTCAATTCCGAATCCGTATTGATAGCATTCAACCAACTTAAATTGACCATGTTTGTCACCTAATTCAGCAGATTTCAAGTACATTTCAAATGCTTTGTATTCGTTTTCTACTGTTCCAGTTCCATAAAAGTAGCATTTTGCGAGATGATTATAAGCTGAAATTTTGCCAAATTCCGCCGATTTTTGGAAATACATGAAGGATCTATTTGGATTTCTTAACATCTCGTATCCCAGATCATATAAATAATTTACAGACGTAAAGTTGCCATATAATTTTTCATTCTCTGCTGATTTCAAATACCACTCAAACGCTTTCTTTTCATCTTTTTGTGTTCCTATTCATTTTGATAAAAATAACTAGATTATTTTGTATTCCTGCATCTGCATCTACATCTCTTGCATTTCCATTTACCGCTGATTTCAATAACCTATTCCATTTCGATAGCAATAACCAAGATTATTTTGTCCTGCTGCATCACCATTTTCCGTTTTGTCTTCATCATTTTGCGTTCCTATTGTATGTAAAGCGCATTATTTTTTTGGTTTGTACCTTTGCTGTTAGATATTTTAATAGATGTTACGAGCGATTGAGACTCTGTTTTTTCATGACTGACCGATTCATTAGTGTGTTTATAGGGAATTTTAAAATTTTCAGAGTCAGGTTTCTTAATATATAAACTTGCCCGAGAATAATCTGAATCTAAATCTTGTTTTTGTGTTTTTTAGAAGCAAAAGAATATTCTGAATTAGGATCTTCTTGGTTTTTAGAAGCGAAAGAAGAATCCGAATTAGAATCTTCTTGTTCTTTAGAGGCGGAAGAGCGCTGCTTGGAACTAGTTGATTTCTTGTGATGTTTATGCCGGCGACGAGAATATTCGTCGTCTGATCCATCTCTTTTTTGTTTCTGGAGGTATTATTTTCAGTAATTGTTAGAACCGCATGATTAGTGTTATCTGTTGCGGGAGTTGTCGATATAAATTCTGTATTAAGAGCTTTTTTAAAGGAAGGCATATCCATTTTTCAAAATAAAAATACAATTTATATCATGTAGAATGTGAAGAAAAGAAGGATTATTAAAATTAATCTGCTCTATCTACAAGTTCTTTTTATATAATTTTTTTAATTTTCCTATGATGTGCCGGACACATAAGTCACGTTATTCTTAGATTTCCAAAAAATTGCACCCAGGTCAGCGTTAGCCTCTCCGACATTTTAATTAATGCACCAAGTTAGATTTAGGTATCTGTTTTCCGTATTTTTCACATTTTTTAATTTTCTTACTGGGCTGATCTGGCGAATTCAAACATTTAGCTTATGAACAGTAAGCAAGATACTTTACAAAAATGAATTTCTTGTCAGGTGACTCGTTAGAAATTTTATAAGAAATAAAATCCGTTCCTTTTTTAATTATCAAAATTTCATCACGATTACTAATTTAAATATTTCCATCTTCTTTACCATGTAAATAAGTTTCCGGCAGTTTTTGATAAGGTATTCGAATCACTCTCTAACGCGGTCAATTAATAGTTCTGAAAGACCTGCATTCTTTTCTAGATCAATTCTGTCCACAGAGAAATCGAAGAAATCAAAGAAAAACTGAGATTGGAGAGAAACGTAACCGTTGAGCTGCGAAAGGAACTCGTTGAACTTCGAAAAAAAAGGATAACTACTTACTATTAAAAAAGCCAAAAGAAGGTAAATCTGTTAGTCAATATAAACTTTGGAGGCAATGGGCGATCCGTTCATGCATCTATGCGCATAACTGAATAGTCTACTTTTGAGGGAACGGCTTCGCGACGCAGACGTTAGAGTAGTGCGCAGATTTACTTTCTTTCGTTCCGTCTCGTTTTCTGTCTATTTCCTTCTCTCGTAATTTTTTCATTCACGTTTACTGTGAGAATAATCATTTTTTCTTGCAACTTGTGCTTTCTTCAGTCCCTTTTCCTTCCCACTGCCGCCATCAAGTTTTACGATTGTTTATCCGATGGTGTTTGTATTCCTGCCATCTTCTTAAGTTTTTCATTTCTTGTTTTGCCACACGTCTATTAAGATTTGATCAAACGCAATAGCTGTATGGTATCTTTAATTTATCGATCACAAAATCCAGGGATATGTACATCACGTGACATGCGAATATATAATTAAAGATTGATTTTAAGCTTAGGGTTGGGGTCAGGCTAGAGTTGAGATCAGGTTTATATATAAAATTGCCTCCCGACATTTTTATTAGTAAACCAAGATAGGTTTAAGCATCTGTTTTCCGTTATTTTTCATATTTTGTTCACGCTTCGGATTTTTCTGCCGGGCTGATCAAAAATTTACGCATCCTTTATTGGTTTGTGTTTCGGACTGATTATCGGCTTTAACAATAAGAAATGAATATTTGTTTATGAAACTCATGAATGATTCATTTCATGCGAGTTTTTTCTATTGTGAATTACTTAGATTATTAGCAAATGATTAGAAAAAAATTATAACTCATAAATATATAATACAAGCTTGAATATCTATTATATTTTACATTATATATTTCTAAAGTGAGCGCCATTTATCAGGTGATTTCATTTATTATAGAGACACCCATCTGATCAAAATGAGTCATATCATAATCTTGTAAAGCCTGATGATCAGCAAAACCCAAGGAATCACCTGATTTCTGGCGCTCCTCTAATTAAATTATTATTGTCCTACTTTCACAAACTATTTCGTCTTCTAATCCGTCCCCTCTTCAATCCAGCAGCTTTCTCATCCAAAATCGACTTCAACTTGCCTTCCTCTTTGAACTTTTTCAGCATTTCCTTACCAGCTTTATACCCAACTTCGAAAATCTCAGAGAACTTTGAAAACTCCAACGTGGCGTACTGTTGAACAGGCATCGGCATGTACAGACATCCGGGTGTTGCTATCGCATCTTCTAAAGTTTTCACGCTAGACACATAAGCAAGTCGTGATTGTATATCGGCCATGGTGGGGATTTTTTGTTGGCGTCGGAACGGATTAAAACGGTTCAACAGAACCCACCAACCGGAAATTGAGTCGCCGTAGTAGACTGGTGATGTGTCGTCGTGGCTTGCTACGTCTACAGCAAATATTGTGTCTGCGCCCATTGATTTCATTACGCTTACCTTTAGAATAAATGTATTTTAGTAAGAGTGGCATATTAATGAAATCATATACATTGAATTTAGTACTGACCGGCAAATTATTCATGTATCCACCATCAACTAATAAATGCCCATTGTCACAAAGTGGTGGAAGAAATGCAGCCAACGACATGGAGGCTCGGACATATCGCCATGCGTAGCCACTTTGATGTACTTCCATTCTTGACCATGTGATATTCGTGGTAATACAATAATAAGAAAGCCAAAAATCCTCGATTTGTGTATCAAAGAAAGATTTCCATATTGAACGGTTAAATTCGTGTCCTTTGATACAAAAGAATAACTATTAACTTACTAGAAAAATACCAAGCATATCGAATAAACTATCAAATATTTACCTGTAAACCAAGCTGTCACTGGATATGTTAAATCTAAAGCTTGTCTCCATTTACTGCTCATCCTCGACGAAAAAGCCTTAGCTCTTCCAAGTATTGCTACATTATCTGAATCACGTGCGTATAGTCCTCCAACAAATGACCCAATACTAGTCCCGCCTACCATATCAATAGGGATACCTGCTTCTTCGAGAGCACGTATAACACCAATATGCGCAATACCACGAGCTCCACCACCTCCAAGCACAAGTCCTACAGATTTTCCACAGAGACGTCGTGCTAATCGGGAGAAATCGCTTCGATTACCCGTGTATATAGTAGGTGACCTTTTTGAAATTCGTTCAGGATAATATCTTGATAATTGATCACGAAGACTCATTAATATTAATGAGTTTTGACTGGATTGTTCTCTCAACATTGTTGGCTTTTCGACTAATGCCATCTGGACATGATGATGTGCATGTATCCATAAACGATTCTACTCGAGAAATAAAAAAATTAGATTGAATATAATTTACGAATTACAATTTTTTATTTAAGAAAAATTTCCTACTTTTAGCCATTGACGCGTAGTACCAGGTGAACAATACCTTTCAGCATGTAACAGTACTAATTCTTTACGAGCCGTTGTTTTCGCATTTATTAGAACTTGCTCATACTCACCAATTGTAGGATCACCGTTACCAAGACCAACCAATAAAATACAATCGGCCTGAAAGAATATACATCACATTAAATATTAACATGTGATAATAAATAAATAATTCATTCGAGTGAGATGCCTACTTGGCGGATACAAGTTTGAGTCCAAGAATTATTCGGTCCTCCATCGGCTAAATATAAAACAATCTGGACATTCTCTTCTTGTTCGGCTAACCAACTGATTAATTGTAACCTTCCAATTTTACTGAACGCATGTCTTCCCAGGATAGAAACAACTGATGCTTGATTAAGCAATGTTGCCCTTGCATTTATTTTTCCCAATGCATTTTTTAGTTTTTCTGCAAATTCGTTGATAGGCACACTTCCGTCTACTGGGAGAATACCAACAGTTTTAAGATTCGTGTTATTTTTTCCTAGTTCTGCAATAGTATTACCACGGTCGAATTCACGTTCTTGTTGTACTCGAGTACGAGACGCGATTATTCGAGAAATTTGCAAAGTAATTTCAGGATGTCGTGATGCAAGAGCATTAAATAATGTTTTCGGCATACGGGCAAGTTCTGTGTCACGAATCGCATGGAGTGTGTAAGGACGTGGAGATCCAACTATAAGTAATAAAAGATATTAATTGATTAATAACAATCACAATGACACTTGTAATATAAAATCAAATTAATAAATAGAAATTACGTACTCATGACTTCTAACTCTCCGACACTTTGTCCTTGCCCATATTCACCCAAAATATCAATAGCACCTTTTTCGCGTTCATTAATAGCTCGAACACGTCCATTCAATACGATATGTATTGAATCACTTGGATCGCCTTTAGAATATAATACTTGACCAGCATTAATCTGGATCCAATCCAGAGCAAAATCAATATGAAGAACTAAAAGATTAAATTGTAAATCAGAAAAATTGTAACTACAAGTCAACATTATCTATTAAATGAAACTTACGAAGTGGCGATAATAAACTAATTAATCGTTTGGCCAAAGTCAATAAAACATTTGGGTTTTTCTCCATGAGTCTATTCAGTGAACTCTTTGAAAGAAATCCGACATAAGTATTTGTGCTAGCTCTAATATTAACAAATGAAGGAAAGCCAGTCAATGCTGCCAGGTATCCTGCGAGTCCACCAGGTTTTATCATAAATAAAGTTCTATCGGTATTGGATGACACATTAGAAATAGATTCCTTTCTTTTGTGCGAACTGCCATTCTGATTAACAGAATTATTTGTTAGGGAGCCCCCGAAAAAATTTTTATCATTTGCGCTAACAGAGACGTCTAAAAGTCCATCAATTACGAAAAACAATCCCACGTTTCTTTCACCCTCTTTAACAAGGGATGCGCCTTTTGCATAAAATAATATCTCCACATCATTATCGAATTCGCTTGTAATCGAGGAAATAGTCTCAGCGACTGATTCATCATCCGGAATGTCAAGTAGCGATGTCATGCTACTTATAGGGTTGAATCCGGAAGTTTGAGAAACGCTCGAATCAAAGGAATTATGACGAGAACATGGATCAAAAGTACTAGTCTTTTTTTGAGCGGGCTGAATCAAACCAATACTTTTCGAAATACATTCCAATACGGATTCACGTAAATATATATCATCCTGAGCATCATAATCTCGTCCAACCAATGGGGAAGGACGGACGTAAGTTCGCACTGGTGGTGATAAATACTTATCATTGGAATATTTATTCGAATTCTCAACGTTAGATCCGGTATTAGTTTCGTTTTCGAAAAAGTATCCAGGTCTTATGCTTGTTCCTTTTGACTTTTTATTTTTATATAATAGTCCACTATCGCTTAATTCAGGATCATCGTTATATTTTTTTGCACCGCCAACAAATTTTCGACGTAGACGCTCCATACTGCCTGGTCTGAAGAAATTAGATGGAAGTCCGTAACTTGCTATCTCATTCATCAGTTTTTCAGTTCTAAGCAAGTCTTTTGTAAGACCAAGATATTTATACCCAGTCCAAAAAGTGACACGTTGAAATCTCGTTAAGATCACTTGCACGATATGAGCAACCGATTTAGGAAATTTCTCTGTTAATCGATGAAACGCTTCAGCAGGAATTACTGCCAATGTTGTATCAATGGTAGCACGCACAACAATATTTGGGTGAACAGAAGTTGTGACGAGATTCTCTTTTACAGAAAGTTTTTGCACGATTTTAGGCCTTCTATTACTATTATTAGGCCAATTTGTGTGATTTGCTGATGCGCCACTATTTGATCCTGTCAAAACTGGTTTCTTTTTTGGTGATTTGTCAGTAATATTATCAGCATCCGAAACTGAAAATGTGGTTGACCAGTCCTCAGACATTGAACGAGATTCCGATTCACTGTCTTCCGTTTCTTTTCTTTTATCATCTGGTAATTCTGATTCATTTTCATCGTATCGAAGTTCAATATCATCAGTGAACAACGATAATATAGTGAAAAGGCTAGATAGTGTTCCTCCTTCACCAACTTCATTTAGCAACTGATACCCGCGATTACAATCATCACTTTCAAATGGATCAATGATGTCTCCCTCGTTTGCCGTTTTCACAAACACTTGCACGTATCCATCCACAACAATATAAAAAGACCTTTCCTTCTCCAAATCAAGCGTATCACCCGCCAATAATCGTTTAGTCTGCAGGTTTCTAGCCAATTCATGAAATACCGGTTTCTCTAAATACCCAAAAACTTTAATCGCCTCCAAAAATCTACTCAGTAGCTCATCGGGATAATTCTTTATTTTTTCTTTATCGTCAGCTACGTCCGGATGTAAATCAAATGAAGCGCCTGTAGCTTGAGGAGCTTCCTTTGGAAGTCGCGAGTATATGGTTAAAATGCGATATCGAATGATTGTGTAAACTACCACAGATAGTGCTCCAAATAGTAAGAGTAATGAGGTGAAGTTTAGTTGTAACGTGAATGACCATGAGAGTATGGTGAATATCCAGGTGGGCAATGTTATAGTCACGAAGGAAACCAGGAAGAAAAACCAACTAGGTAAAGTGACGAAAATGAACACGAAAAACGTGTAAATAATTCCTTCGGGTTCTCCATTCTCAAGATTATTTGGTGGTAGTTGTATCTCGTTCATGTGATGGTAAAATATACAAGAATGTAAATGAATGATGAAAGATGTTCCAATTTGATTTTATTATTACATCACTTCATAATGTAGAAGTTTCACACGCATGCGTACTAGTAGATCGTTCGACTTGAATTGCCATCATGATATTTTTTCATAAAACAAACATTCGCAATGCCAAATACTACTTCGCCACGATCATCGATTTCAGAAGGAGATATAGCCAGTTCTGTAGAGATTGAAGAAGATACCTTTGATGCGAATCTCACAGATGGAGGCAGTACCATTCGTCTTCACAACAATGTCGATAATAAATCTTCTACAACTTTACAAGAAGAGAACAACATTGCCTCAATAAAAGGCAAGAACAAAACTACTAAAATGGTGTTATTAACAACCTTTGTGGCTGGGTGAGTTCATATTTGAGATGTGCTACGGGTCTCTACCATCATACATGCATACACTACTCGGCTACTAAAAAGGTTCTGAGTGGGGCGATATCTTCGAAAGTGAGGAAATTGTTGTATGAACCAAACCGCTGTTTTTTCTGTTATGATTTCTTTTTGTGATTTTTTATGCATGTGAAATATTTTTGGCTTTATGACATACAAATAAAATTGATGGTCAAATATTTTCTTTTGATGTGTGGACAGATTGTCATTTACATGTAAGCCTATTTAAATATATTTACATAATTTATAAAATTATGTTTAATAGTTATTACTAACTTAAATTTTACTCTAAGGGAGCGTGGAATTAGCTTATGGTAAATTTTTGTCCTTGCTCTCCTCTGTCTTCCTCGATGCTTCCTAGCTACGTGATTACTAAATTCTCTACGAAACACCATCAGGAACACCATACCTGTTATCACTAGGACTTTCAAAATCATCAACTTCTTTGGTTTGGATAGCCGGGCCGCTATCAGGTATTTTTGTTCAATTTACCTTTAATATATTATTATGCATAGCATTTATTAGTATATGACTCATAAATCATATTCTTATGTGAGAACTCAGATTAACATCAATGATATTTATAATGTACATTCTATTTTTTCAAATAAATAAGGATTAATAATGCAGCCGGTAATAGGTATGCTCTCGGATACTTGTACTTCGATATACGGTCGTCGGCGGCCATTTTTATTGGGCGGCAGTATTGCTGTGATTTGCTCGTTTATGTTTATCGGGTGGACTAGAGAAATTGTGTTTGCTATTTTTGGGAAAAGTGATTTCGTAAGAATTTCAAATTCTTCTGTGGGATTTATGACAACTAAACATACTAAAAATTCGAAAAATTACAGAGTATTAAATTGACCATATGGGTAGCTGTCATTTCTATATACGTATTAGATTTTGCTATTAATACAGGTATTATTAATTATTATGTTTTCTATTAAATTATGTTTTTCATGGTAATTGTAAGAATAATGATTTATTACATATAAAAAGTTCAAGCTTGCATCCGTGCATTAATTGTGGACAGTTTGCCACCGTCACAACAAGAAGAAGGCACAGCGTGGGCCGGAAAAATGGGCGGAATCGGGAGTGTTGTCGGATATTTCATGTAAGAATAATGCATAGCAATTAATTACTCAGTTCAATGAATTCATTAATAGGCCTTTACTTTCTTCATTTATAAAAAAGGGGTTTCGTCGATTTGATAGCAATATTTCCATTCTTTGGTGATACGGAGTTAAAAGTATTGTGTGTTCTCGCTTCGTTAACTCTTATTGCATGTAATGTAATTACTTGGTACTCGGTTAAAGAGATGGTTTACTGCAGGTTTGCAATCTTTAGCATTTAGTCTATCTATTACAACACCAAAATTGTTTTTCAGAATGAATATTTACTATCATATATAGTAAGAAGAGCCAACACGTGAAAAATGTCTTTGCTTCGACCTTTGAGACACTCGCATCTATAATAAAATCTATCCGGTACCTTCCAGCCCCAGCACAACAGATATGCAACGTGCTATTTTTTGCGTCAATTGGCTGGTTTCCATTCTTATTTTATTCGACAACTTGGGTTTCCGAGTTGTATAAAAAAACATCGGCAGCGGGTAATTCACCGCCACTCGAAAATAGTCAAGATCCGGTGGGAGATGCTACACGCGCTGGGTCTTATGCACTTTTGGTGCACTCGATTGTGAGTTTAATGTCATCGTTTACTTTGCCGTTTCTGGTGAGCCCATCTGGTTCTGCGACAATGTACAATGCATCGAAGTTTTCGTGGAAGAGTTACTTTAGATTGCCGTTTCCTTTTCTCTCATTGCCGAAACTATGGACCATATCGCATTTCATAATGGCATTGGCTATGTTATCGACGTGGTTTGTGGTTACGGTATCTCAAGCGACTTTTTTATACGGGATTCTGGGGATAGCGTGGGCTGTTTCTACGTGGGCGCCGTTCTCGATCTTGGCTGAATTTATTTCCAGAGAATCTCGAAATGCGACTAGCAACACCACCATCTCTCATCACGACGATGATAGCAATGCAACAGAATCGGATCAGGTAGCTTATCGTCTAGTCGAAACTACAACTGCGATTAATACAGACGATGGTGATGATGTCGAATTGTTAAACCAGAGTTCTAGCAAATTTTCGTCTTCACCACCATCGTCTTCAGTTGACGCTGGAATCCTGTTGGGTATTCAAAACATTTATGTGGTAGTTCCACAATTCTTAGTAACTTTTTTTAGTAGTATAGTATTTGCCATATTAGAACCACCATCAGAAATATTAACTACCGGAGTGGAAAGTAGTAATAATAGTAAAAGATTGCCAACTGCACCAGTCACACCAATTACACCAACTTCAAATGGTGACGCTATTGGCTTCGTGCTAAGGTTTGGTGGTTTGATGGCAATTATTGCGGGGATTATTTCTATTAAAATATGGAAATAAGAAAATAAGGCGATGCTGATGTTTTTTCTATTTTCTCGTTTATAATTATTAAGATTGATGATAGTATTATTATTATTATTAGCCTAATAATTTTTATTTTAAAAAATGATTAGATAATAAATGTATATATAAATTATGCAGTCTTTCTGTACTGATTAGTATTCATCACGTTTCGTTCTAGTAAGGAAAATATTAAAAAGTTAAACTTGTAACTTACGGGTTACAAAATCAAAAATAAAGTATAGATGTAGATATGGAGTCTGTAGATTCGGAATATCGATATATGTATATACAGTCAGCCCCCGTTAATATCAACCATACGGGACCGGTCATTTGGTTAATATATGCGAAAATGCGATTAGTTAGGATTCAGATTTTTATATAGTCACATGCATCATATCAAATTATATAAATTTATTTAAAAAATACAATTTTAAGTTCAAATTTATTTATACCAAAAAGTAAAAACAATTAAAATTCATATTATCAAACTTTTACAAAAATATTAATGTTATAACATTATCTAAAAACTGAGTCATATTTTCTTTTTCCCAATAAAGAAATATGTTTTTAATAAAGAAATAAATGATGTTTTGTTATAATTATTATTTATAAAATCATTCTAATAGATTATTTTTAAGTTATTTATGTATTATTCACATGTTTCTATTAATTAAAAAATGAAAGAAACTAAGTTTTTATAATGAGAGACTAAAAATTATAATTAAAAATAAGTAATATGTATTCATATTGTAATAAACTAAAATAACTTAACTAATTTGTTTTATAACTTTAAAGATTATAATACAATTTGGTATTTTATTATAAATAGTATTTTATTATAAATAAAATAATTAATTTAGAGATATTTTATAATTTTCTAAAAAGATTTTAAACTTTAATATAATATTTTTTAAAATTTTTAAAATTAAATTTTTAATTAACTTATAACAAAAACTATATTAAATATCAAAGAGAAATTATAAGATAATTACTTGTCAATTAGTTATTAACTTAACTAATATTAACTTGATTAATTAATTATTATTAAGTGAAATATTATTTATATATAAAATAAATATTACTAAAATATCTAAAATATTATCACAGTTGTAACATGTTATATATTGTTATTCCAATTTTTTTAACAGTATTTGTATAGCGAAAAGTCTTTAACAGATTTCTTTTTATAATTATAAGAGGAGATAATGAATCAAGTTAAGTTTATTATTAAGAAAGTTATATATTATAATTATGATAAATTCAAGATAGTTTTATTAACAAAGTTTCTTTATTACTATATTTTTCATTATTGTTGCCTCAATTAGTGCTCTGCACATAAACTATACAAGTATATAATACAAAAACAACAATATTATATAGATTATTCCAAGTCTATAATCAAAATTATACTAAAAATCAAAGGATAATTATAAGATATGTAATAAGTGAATTCATTATTAAGAACTTGTTATGTTACTTTCTTATGATAATTTTTGTAATTAAACTTATCTTTTGTTATCAAGTAAAGTATTACTTATATATAAAATTGATTGTTGCAAAGATTTCTAAATATCTGTAATACTAAACTAGTAAAATCTCTATAGTTCTAAAGATCAATATTTCAAAATATTAATAGTTTGATATCTTTAATGATTAACAGTTCAAAATATTGAAGGTTCAATATATCTGTTACATTTGATATATAATACATGTAAATAATAAGTCCAAAAATAACTAATCAATAAAATTAAATATAAATATTGTTCAATAAAATATATTATTTGAAGTGTTCAATAAAAATAAACTAAATAATTGTTCAATAATATATATAACAAACAAAATATATTATAACAATATTATTTAGCTATTTGTTAATATATTAAGATAAAAGATCAGTTAAATAAATATAATGATAAAAAGTTCAACATTTATTTATGATAATAATATTTCTCTTATATGATAATAATATTTGATAAAAAATAATAATTATTATAAATCTAATTAAGATATTTTAATTGGTTTTTTATTATAAATTAAATTTATATTATAATATAGATTATTTTATTAAGACTTAGCATGTGTTCTATTTTTATATTTTAATTGATTTCTTTTATATATTTAATTTTTTCTTTATATTATATTGATATTATCTTGTATTATATTAAGTTTATTTAGTTTTATTATATAATAGCAAAAAAGTACTAATAGTATTTTAATATTTTAACATATGTTGGCACCAGATTTAAAAGTATAACACTTGGCAAATTAGAATAATATTGTGTATTACTCATAATATATAAAAATGTATTAGATTTAATTGGTTTTTTTTGAGATAGAAATAGATATATAAACAATATATATTTTAGTTTAAAAACATTAATTTATATATTTTTTAATAATATCAAATAAACTTTGATTATGACATATATTATTTTGATCTTTTAATTATGTTATCTTAACTAGAAACTATTATTTATATTTTATTTATAATTCAAATTTATTATTTGCATTATTTATTATTTTTTATTTGCATTATTATTATTTTTGAAATTTGAGAAATGCCAAAAAGATATTATATTATTTCTTTTTTTATATTGTTAATCTAAAAAAGATAGTATTTATATTTATTTTATTTTTAAATTTGTATTTGCATTTTTATATTGTTATCATTGTTATAATTCAAATATTCTATAATATAATTATTTTATTAATAATTAATTATTTTATTATATTTAATATTTTTAATAATTAAATTTATTTAATTTAATTATTTATTATTTAATTATTTAATTATTTAATTTATTATATTTTTATTGAATAAATTTAAAATTATGTAACTTTTATATATAATATGTAATTTCTATATATAACTTGTATATGTGATAATTTTGTATATAACTTATTAATTATTATTACTTATTAATTATTAGTATAACTTTTTATAATTTATTATAATTCTTATAATTCTTATAATTTCTTATAATTTCTTGTAATTTCTTATAATTTACCTGAATTTATTATAATTTATTATAATTAATTAGAAGATATCTTTATTATTCTTTATTATTTATATTATTGTAATATGAATTTTGACATATCACATGATTTTATATAATTTATTTTAATTGGATAATTAATTTATATATGATTTATAAATTATATTTTATATTATCCACATTTTATTCATATTATTTTTATTATATTTTATTCTATTTTTATTATATTTCATATTATTATCATTTTATTTTCATTCTATTTTATTCTATTTTTATATTATTTTATTCTATTTTATTCTATTTTTATATTATTTTATTCTATTTTATTCTATTTTTATATTATTTTATTCTATATTATTTATAATTCATACTAATTATATTTAATTCATATTATTATTATTAGTATAAAAAACATGTGTTAATTGATCTATATAATCAAATTTGATTGATATTAATGGTAAAATTTATGTAACATTAGAGCGAGTAATGTATAATTATCGAGCGAGTGAGTAATATATAACTATCAAGCAAGCACTTTTTGTAATCTTAATATCAATCAAAAATAGCTTTAATATTTAAAGATTGAGTAATAATAACTTGTATAAATATAACATATATCTTAGCTTAAAAAAAGAATCTTTTGAAAAATAAAAATTTTTTTAGATTTAATTTTCTTATCTTTTAGATTCTTAATCTTTTAAACATTAATCTTCTTATATTTTAATTTCCTTTAACAAAATCTTCTTAGAAGTGAATTATATTATAAGTCTTGAGTTAGAAACTTTTAGTCAAGTATTAATTATCCTTTTTCTTTCTTATTTGTATTTTTTTATATTTAAAAAATCTTTTATTTGTAACAAATAATATCATTTATAATAATATAATTAATCTTTCATTACTATTCTGTGAAGTTAATTAATATTATTTAGATTTATAATAAAGAAGAAGATAATTTTATTAAAAGTTTATCAATAAAAGAAGATTACTTAATAATTAAATCATTTGAATTAAAAGAAGATTTTTAAACTCATTTTAGTAGTTCAACAAATGAATACGTTGTTATTTATCTTTATTAAATTAGTCTTTCCCAACTTTAATTACTTAAAATATATAAAAATCTTTAATAACTCTCTCATCTGATTGAAACACATAAAGAACACGTAATTCATACTTGAAAGATAATAAAACCAACAGAAATAATAACAAATTTTTGATGCTCTCTCTGTGGAAAAGAAAGCTTCAATGGTATCAAACTGTAAAAAAGAAATTTTCAAAGAATTAAATAATTGGAAAAGAAATCTTCAAAGATATCAAATACAACAAATCAATTAGTAAACAAATTCTTTATGGATGAATCATCCAAACCAATAAATCAAACTGGATCCAACAAAATTCACTGTTACTAAAGTAAATCAACTTTTTAAAGAATTAAAAGATATAGTAAAATTAAGAGACATAGTAGAATTAAGAGATATAGTAGAATTAGAAGAAAGCCTTACTAAATAACAACTTTGAGATATAAAAAAAACTTCTATTATTATTTAAAGAAACTTATACTGAAAAATTAGTAGTAGAAACAACAAACCAATTAGTCAAATTATTAAGCAAGCACTCATAATATAGTGAAGAAGAAATTCAAACTTATATATACAACTTACAACAAGATATTACAAATTTTGTTTTCAAAGAATAACTTATAGACATCAAGAAAAATTTTGAAAACTATTAGCACTATGAAATTAAGAAAAACAAATTGTAATTCAAAGTGAAGAAATAATTGAAGAAGAAGAACTTCTACTATAACAATAACCAACTCCAATTTAAACTTCAAACTATTCCAATCCAGGAAATAATTTATTATCAACAATGAATAACCTTTAATTCAATACTTTAATAATTAATTTGGATAATTTAGCTGATACAATTAATATTCAAGCAGCTGCACCAGCATTTGCAAGAGAATTATCATTTGCAAAAATAGTTAACTTTTATGGTGATAGTCAAGATCCAATTGGATGACTACAAGATTTTGAAAATGCATGTTAAACAAATAATATAACTAATGCAAGAAAAATAATAATTATTAGAGCTTATTTAAAAAAATCTGCCAGTATCTGGTTAGCAAACAAATATATAACAATAGCAAATTGACCTGAACAATGAAATCCAAATACTCTTAGTAATGCAATCAATAAACAAATATTATTTACATATTAATTCAAACTACAATTTAGAATAGTTGAAAAAATATATGAATAATAACAACAACTTAATTAAAGAAAACAATTATCAACTAAAAATGTAGAGCAATACTCATCTGCTATAAAAGAATTATTATGTCGAATTAATCCAACAAATACTTATCCAGTTCACTTATAAGTAATATTATTTTTGGAAGGTTTAAAATCAGAGATCAAATTTTTTGTCAGCCCATTCAGACCAATAACTTTAAATGATGCTATTTAAACTGTATAACTCTATGACTTTAGTTATAGATAAGTTAATCAGTTTAATAGTTAAACAATAATTACATCAAATTTATTTAACATACCAGTTATATTAAATCAAATAATATAAAATTCATTGACAAAAAAATAGAAAAACTGACTGCAAAACTTAATCAATTAATGACAAAAAATAATAATAATCAAAATAATTGATAAAATAATAATTAAAACTTATCTAATAACTAATTAGCCAGAATTTCATGTATCCATTGTGGAAAAAATAATTATTTATCAATTAATTATTATATCAGAAATGAAAGAAATCACAACTATAATAATAATAATAACAGTAAATTATTTACTTGTTATAAATGTGAAAAAATGAGACATATTGCAAATAAATATCTTAGTAGAAATAATAATTAGCATAATAATAATAACAATAATAATATTAATAACAATAATTATGATAACAATAATAATAATCAAAATAATAATTATTGATTCAACAATCAAAAACAAAATAACTTCTTAAATACTAAAGAGTATTTAAATGACTAAATGCACTTCTAGAAGATAAAGCTACATCAAAAAGTCTTTAATTGACAAAAAAAATTAGAATAAATAATATTTAACAATGAAGAAGAAAATAATAAAATACCAGTAAATGCTATGCATTGCCTTGGAAAGTTGAAAATCAAAAAGTTATAATTATTATTGACAATGGAGCAGTAAGCAATATTATTAATAACTCATTATTGAAGAAGATTAATTGGAAAATACAAAAATCTAGTAATATCAATTTAATTGGTATTAATAGAATAAAAGAAAGATTACTTAGAAAAGTTCTAAACTTATCAGTTACACTTGATGAAAAAAATTTAAAAATTAATGCTCTAGTTACTGAAAAAGGTGACTATGATTTGTTATTTGGAAATGATTGAACACATAAAAATCAAGTAATAATAGATTGAAAAACAAAAACAACATTCGAGTTCAACAATGAAAAAGTTCAAGTTTCAGTATCTTGTCTAAACAAAAGAAAACAGTCAATTAAAAATAATAGTTTTATTACAACAAAAGATGAAATCCTGATTAAAATATTTACTAATAACAAAAAAGGAAAAATATCTAAAAGAGCACATGAAACTGATACTGGATTTGATATGAGATATCCAGGAAAAAAAATATTAAATATAATACTACATTTATTAATATTTATGTTGCAATAAAAATATTAATTGGAAGTTATTGTCAATTAAAATTCAGATCATCTTTGACAAAGAAAGAAGTTAAAGTTAAAGCTGGTACAATTGATATTGAATATACTGAAGATATTGAAATTCTATTATATAATGATTCTAATATAACACAACAAATTCAACCCAATGAAAGAATAGCTCAAGTAATATTCTTATTTTTAATCAATATTTTCAACTTGAAAGAAGTATATATACAAAAAAAACTTGATCAAACACTAAGAGGTCAAAATAGATTTGGATCTACTAATACTAATGAAATATTAAAGAAAATCTAGAAGACCAACCATTACTAAAAATTCTAGAAAAAATAGAACAACAAGTGATCTTAGATATTGAAGTAAATAAACATTATATTCAAATAAAAGATTAACAAATATATCACATTACTGTAGAAGAAATAAAAAAGAATACTTTAAATAGAAGTAACAAATGTTTACATGCAAATAATGAAAATTGTTTATCTTGTGTTGAAGATGAATAATTATATCAACAAATGGAATTAACACTGTTATCATTTTTTATAAGTTCTTGAAAGAGCTGGAGAGTACTTAATAATGTTATAATAAGTTACTTTATAAAGATAATTATAATAAAGTTTATTAAGAATAACAGATAAGAAAGTATAATATAATCAAATTTATATAATGCATCAAGTATTAAATTATGATTATAAACAAATCTAAAGGAAGGTAACAATATATTCATGACGTGATCAGCTAGAATGAGATCTGGGATTTTTAATAATAGTATTTAATTAAAGAATTTTATGTAATAAATATATAATTTCATTATAAGATCATAATTCAATAATAATAAAGTATAATTTTATTATTA
>CAJVPL010000447.1:0-26286 GCA_910591945.1 Ambispora gerdemannii
TGAAATAAATAATTATAAAAATATATAAAAGTAAAATAACTAATTATAAAAGTGAAATAATTTATATAAAAGTAAAATAACTAATTATAAAAGTAAAATAACTTATATAAAAGTGAAAAGTAAAATTTTGAAAAAGTGAAAAATTAAAAAGTGAAATAACCAAAAGTGAAATAATATATATAAAAGTAAAAAATAAAAAGTGAAAAAGTAAAATAATAAAAGTGAAAAAAATGAAAAGTAAAATAATAAAAGTAAAATAATATATGTAAAAGTAAAAAATAAAAAGTGAAATAACTAAAAAATGAAAAGTAAAATAATAAAAGTGAAATAATAAAAGTGAAATAATATATATAAAAGTGAAAAATAAAAAGTAAAAAATTGAAAAAGTGAAAAATTGAAAAAGTGAAATAATATTAAAAGATTTTATTTTTATATAAATATTTTTAGAATTTTCATGTTTTTTGATTATTTTTGAATTTGTAATTTTTATGTTACTACTGTAATAATAACATATATCTTAGTTTAGAAAAATAAATTTCTTATATTATATTTTAATTTTCTATTCATTTTTAATCTTTTATCAATTTAATTAATTAAACAATTATTTTTTTGATTATAATTATCTTTTGACAAAATTTTCTTAGAAACAAGTTATATTATAAGTCTTGAGTTAGAGTTTTTCAGTCAAGCATTAATTATTTTTTTTCTTTTTTATTTGTATTCTTTTATTTTTAAAATTTCTTGTCTATAACAAGTGATATTTTCTATTTAACATAATTAATCTCTTATTACTATACTATAAATTAGTTAATATTATCTAGAAATATAATAAAAAGAAAATATTTTTATTAAAAAGTTAATTAATAAAAAAGATTACTTAATAATAAATTATTTGAATCAAAAGAAGATTTCTGAACTTGTTCTAGCTGTTTAACAAAATAAACACTTTGTTACTTATCTTTAGTAAACTAGTCTTTCCCAATTTTAATTATTTAAAATATGTAAAAATCTTTAATTAAATATAATAACTCTTCTATCTAATCAAAATATATAAAGAATATATGATCTATATCTGAAAGATTATAAAACCAATAAAAATAGTAACAATATAAATTATATGCATTAAGTCAATTCAGATAATTATAATTATTTGAATTGACTTAAGTTTTAATTTACTATATAACTTTAATGATTCTTCATATATAAAAAAATTAAAAAAAATAAAAATCAAGATATAGTTAAATTTCTCTTTAATTATCACTTTTGAAAAAAACAAAATTTAATGATTATAAAGAAAATGTAAGTATAAAAAAATTTTTTTCTATATTTATATATAAATAAAAATGTAAAACAAATTGATTATAGAGAAGTATAATTATAAATAAATATAAATATAGAGAAATTTGATTGTAATTAAAAGTTTAAATACTTGAATATTTTTTTATTAATTGTAAATTTAGCTAATAAATATAAATAAAAATTGGAAGAGAAAATTAAACAAAAACAAAAATTATATTTAAGTTTTATATCAATTTTTACTGAAATTATAAATTGAATAAAATATATGAAAATAAATAAAGTTTTAATTATTAACAAATAATATTTTGATTTTTTATACTAATATTATATATTTTAAAACTAAATAAATAGTATTATCAAAAATAACAAAGATTTTTTTACTTTGTTCTTTTTATAAATAAGAAATAATAAGTAAGAAATATCAATAATTTAAATATAATAAAATATTAAATAATATGTTATAACAAAAATATTAATTTAATAATTTCAATAATAATATTTTAATAAGTTCAATATAATTCAAAGTTACTTGCATACAAGTTTTAAAATATATATTTAAAAGCAAAAAGTAAAATACTTAAGTATTAAAGTTATTTGTTTTATTATATTATTATTTTTCAGGTTTTAACATGTTGAGTTGAATTTTAGTTATATTTTGTATTTATATATTTTTAAAAATAATAATTTAAAAATAAAATATAAATATATTAATTAAACTTATTAAATATAAAAAAAAGAAAAATAAAGAGAAAAATAAATAAATAAGTAAATATATATATATAATATTACAAGTTTTTTTAAGAAGTTTAATACTAAGTTAATATAAATAATACTATATTAAAATGATTAACTTATTATAATATAAATTTATTAACTAATAAATATATTATTATAGTAAAATTTATTATTTCTTAAAAATAATTACAAAATTATATAATATTTTTAATATAAATAATTATTAAAATATAGTTATTTTTTAAATTAATTTTTATATAATATAATATAATTTTTAATTTTAATAATAAACTATTATTTTTATAATATTTTTCAATATATAATCAAACTTCTTTATAGTTATCATCTTTGAAAAAGCAAAATTTGCTAACTATAGAGAGAATGTGACTATAAAGAGATTTTTTTACTATATTTATATATAAATGGGAAAGCAAAATAAAGTAAATATAGAGAGATGTGACTATAAATCGATGTAACTATATAGATATTTAATTATATTTTTAATAATAATAATTTAAAAGTACAAAGTAATAAAGTACTTTTTTTATAATTATAAAACCAGTTATATTTATATTTAATAATTTTTATTAATAAATATTATATTTATAAATAATTATATATTTTTATAAATAATTTTTATAATGTGAAAAATCTTTAATAATATAAATGATTTATATAAATTATACAAATTATATAAATTTTATAAATTATAAAAATTAAAATAATAAATTATATATATAATTATATATTTAAATTATATATAAAATTATATAATTTTAATTTGTTCAATAAATAATAAATAATTAAGTAAATAAATTAGATAAATAAATATATATAAAATAAATATAAAAATAATTAAAAAAATATTTTAATTATTTATATAATTTATATAATTTGTCATAAATTATAGAATTAATAAATTATATATTATAAGTATAATATATTTGTTTGTTCATTTAAATTTTATAAATATTATTTGCTATAAATACTATATAAAAATATTTTTTTCTTAAAAATATATTATTAAAATATATAATTATATATATATATTTAAGTTAATTAATTTTTTATTATTAGTATTTTTGATAGAATAGTAAATAATTATAAAAATAATAATTAATATTTAATATATATATAAATATTTAGATTATCTTAAAGAATCTTTAAATAATTTAATTATAAACTTTTAAGTTTTTGTTCTCAAATATTGCTATTTTAATATTAAACATATTCTAAAAAATAATTAATATTAAATAAGCTTTTGTTAGTAAGTTTAATATTATTATATTATTATATATAATTTATAATAAATTTTGTAAATATAAAAACTTTATAAAGCTTATATAATATTTATTAAATTAAGTATATAATAATTAAAATTTTATATTAGTATTTTTATTAAATTATTTTATAAGCTAATTATTTTTAAATTTATTATAAAAACAAAATATAAGCTAGTTTTTTATTTACTATAATAACAGCTTGAACTCTTTGTAATAGAAATTTAATTAATTTTGATAATAATTCTTTAATATTATATTCAATTTCTCTTTTTTAATTTATCTTTCTAATTAAAAGTTATATATTATATTAATAAATTTTAACTTAAATAAATAATCAAATATTTTTGATAAGTTAAGATTAGAACTTTGGATCAGCCAAAAAAATAGCTCTATTTTGAAAAGATAAGAAAGGAATATGCAATTCTTGTAATGTAAATAGATGTATTAACCTCTTAAAAAAGAAGATTTTAATTTTTTGGCATGTGTCTTAACTATAAAATTAGTATAATTTCTAAGAATTTCACAATGAATAGTAATAGTGATATGAGTTACTAATAGAACTAGCAAATCCAAACCAATCCAAGAATAAATATCTCCAAAACATGCAATTTGTACTATGTCTAACTGTAAACATAATGCAATCTTCATGAATTCTTCTGAAGATTCTTTGAAAACACACTCAAAACCTGAAGTTTAAAATTAAGTATAGATAAACTTATTTGATCAAACAATAATTTTAAAGTCTTTTGCTATCCAGTATTCATAAACAATTGCCAAAATAAATATTTGGTTTTATTAATTTCAAAACTTAGTGGCTTATAATGTAAAATACAAGAGTGAATTTTTCTTAGCTAATTCTTTATGAATAATTCATATAAAAATATTGTATTATTGTTTATAAAGTTTAAATATATTTGAGTAAAGATTTGTTAATGAGTATTTTTGTTTTGAATTATTGAAAATTCAAGTTATTTACGTTCGAATTCATTAAGAATTCGTAGACAATTTGTTAAGATTCTTGGAACTCATGTGTTGCCAATACTTGTAATACTAAAGAATGAGAATAACCTATAAATCTCACCAAGCATATGTCCAAGTTCTTTGCTGTAATAATACCTTTTTGACCATTTATTAATCCTTTTTCACGACACAATGATGTGTGGTAAATTTTACAAGGTAATTTATGTAATGATAGATCATGTGTGATCTTGTGATTCGCAAACTTTTACATATTAATACATGTATCAATATAGTGGTGACCTATTACTTTGATCACAACAAATCACATTTTCATATGATAAAAACAATCGTCAGAATTTGGCAATATTACAGATTGTGTACCAAGTGTCCAATACTTTTTCCACTCTGTATTTCTATAACATTTCTTCAACATTGATGAGGATAATGAATGAGAAATTTCTGAATTCAAAGAGAAAGTTTTTTTGAAATCACGTGCTCCTATTAGGATTGTTGACAAAATTATTTGATGAATAATTGATGTCTGCATATCTAGCTTGCTTACAAAGATGTTGAGATTGATATCACTTGATATGATATTATTCGTCCTTTATTATTCAATTACATATCTGATAAAATAGAGTAGCATCTTTTGATCACTTCAACAACTACTTTGAATCGAAAATTTCAATAATCATTAAATACGTAGCTAAAGTACAATTCAATCAATTACCATGTCAAACATTTATTATAGACAAATAAAGATATGTTATCTTTGTTGCTCTCGCACAAAAATTTCGTTCAAATCAATCTCAGAAATTTGAGATGGAGCAACACGGACAAGAGGAAAAGAATTTGGAAGACTGCTCTCGGATCCACCATTTTCCAAATTATTTCTCGCGTTGTTGATGTTATCAATCTGAGACGGATTCACAGGGTTGGTTGAATGGCAAAGAGAAGCGAACCCGTAAAGTGAGTTTCGACGTGATTCTTTGTGATGACGATGATCATGATTGTTCGAGTAAAAAGTGTAAGAATGATTGTGATTTTGATGTAAAATCAAATTTGATCGTGAAGAAGAAATTACGGTGGTTTGAGTGTTTTTCATTAGAAATAGTTGCGTGAAAATACTACGATTGCTTCCTGGTGGAAATTGGATTTCGAAGAAACTACAAATATTATTAATAACATATACATAAAAAGCCTGAAACGATCATTCAAAGAGTTAATTCGATTGATTTATGAATTACTTGTATAATATGATTAGTTGGCCGAATTGTGCAAAAACCAATCCTTGGAAGATCGCAAATGCGTTTAGCAAGATATAGAATCTTTTAGTTCCTTCGAGAAACGTGACAGTCAAATTCAATATGATTTTCGAGATATAAAGAATCGTGATACTCGCGACAACCATTGTCAACTTAGAAAACAAATCGATAAATAATAAGAAGCAAAACAAATGAAACATTTCAACTGATTTTTCACTCACATGTCTTGAAAGAAATCTAACGCGATGTAACTTCCAATCATGACCTGGATCCGCTCGATGCTTCAAAATGGTGACATACTTTTTCAACACCGAATATATCTTGAACCAAAACGAAATCAACAATACAAGAAAAATTACGGTCCAAAAGATCCACAAGATACAAATCAAAGTTCTCATGTTTTCTACGGCATTGTAATTTCCATCTATTATATAACCTCCTTGAAACCATGATGATGGAAATATTGTGAGAGCCGGGCCAAGAAGGAGAAAGAACCCGACCGAGTCGATGATGTGACGATTGAGAAGAAGTGTGTTTTTGTGATTAAAGTTATGATCGATACTCGATAAAGAGTATACTGTAAAAAAATTTATTGAGTATTTTTTTATTCGATTAAGTAATTAATCGGAAAAGACTAATTACCAAGACCTATGGGATAAAGTGTCAATGCTGAATAGCCGACGACGTGAGGTAAATGTGATCCAACTATAAAATTATAATAAACACAATTTGTTATCCCAATAAAAAGTATAATATCACATTATATACCTAATGCCCACTTAATGTCAGAATAAGATTCAGTTAGCAGCAGAGTAGAATTCAATATTATCACTTGATAAACAAGAAGGCAATGGTGGTGGTGTTAATCAATTATCGGTTATCCCATTATTAATTTTCAGTAAACTCACTTAGTCCAAAAGAACTAGCAAAAATATGAAAAGCTTCTTGTGGTCTCAATCGAATGATCCTTTTTCCCCATGTCAATGGAAAATACCATGACTGATCTTTCACAAAGGTTCGATAATAGAGAAACACTAACGACGTGCACATAATCACCGTCGCATAACTTATCGCAGTTACGCAGATTATTCGCTCTGCTTGGTTGAGTTGATGATCACACTCTGGGAAAATGCATAATTGTTTGGTTTGGTTGCTATAAGAGGTGATATTTGAGAAGGAATTGTTTTCTTCGATTAATGATGAAATGGTCATAGTGGAATATATGTGGGTACGAAAGACAAGAACAAATGACGATTAGTTAATGAATTAATTGTTAACTTTGAATATTTAAAAGAAGAAAATAATAGACATTAAAAAGTTAGATATATCCCAAAAAGTGATATGATATGATGTTATATAGCATGATAAAAAGGAAGTACGTACAATGTCAACTAACTAGAGAAAGAATGATTGTTAGAATGACAAAAGAAAATAAATCAAGACGTATACGTAAACGAAAATAAAGCGCAGGAAATTCGGTTATATTGTAATTAGAGATTCAGGAGGTTAGTTTATGAGGACGCAAACGTTGAAAGCTGTCTTATATGGACCCTGCATCTTTTGTTTTTCTATTTCTTCGAATAATAATTTTTTAATTACGCGCGAAAAAAAGATTTTCACTACGGTACGGTATATATTGTGTTTACATTTTGTTTGTATTGTGTAATTGAAAAAATATCCATATCAAGAATTTTCATTTGGATGAAGGAGGGGACGGAATAAACTCACAAGTTACTTTCATTTGTAGCGAAAAATCAGAATATTTTTTATATTTCAATACATATACATGTATCTCGATATTACGGATGTGCTACGTAATCAATAATTAACATTAAGGAGATACGTACCGTAATTATCAAACAAACAAACATGCAAAAATTTATGCTTGATTGTTCATACGTACATGTATATCAATTATGCAATGAAAATTTTTTGTTTTGGATCACAAATAGAACATTGCTTCGGTGGTTGGAATTCTTTTAACAAGAATCAACATTTATTGATTAATCCAAGGAGAACGGTGTCGAACCACGAAATTTCAAAAGGGTAGAAACAGTTAAATTATAATAACATGTACGTATACACTCAGACCTCCATATAGTCACCTCCTCCCATATAATCACAAAATCAATATAGCCACATTTTTTCGGTTCCTGACTTCTTTATAATCACAGTCTTTCATGTCCCGAGGGTGTGATTATAGGGAGGTCTGACTGAACTTGTAACGAAAACAAAGTTTTCATTCATTAATAACAAATAAATTTAATAAGAAATAAGAACAATACGCAATAAATTTCAACAAAGACCACCAATATAAATTGGTGTGACGCCAAGTAAAGGGGATAGGAACTCTACAAACTCCTGTGTCTCACCATTATTTGATGATAGTTTCGCATTATATTTTAGAGAATTGATGCAATCATTCCATAAAAATGAAAAAATCTTAGCTTATCGTTATCAAATTAACGAAACAAAAAATAATATTAAATCTACCGGATTTGGTTACCTAAAAACAAAAGACAACAGAAAAAAGTTTCAATAAACTCAAAATTCCATACCGTCGTCGTCGTTTACTTTAGGTTGTCGATCCGAATTTGATGAAAAGTCGCATGAACTAACACTAATATTAAAAGCAATCTTTCTTTCTACCGCTACATTTAATAAGATTGGTAAAGCCTTTTGTGAACAATTACACCTGGCATATTCTGATATACTTCTTGAAAGTTTCGTCATTGCTACCTTTCGACAACCCGGAGCATTTATTATTATCGCCTAAATAGCGTAATTAAACATCAAATAAAAATAATCATTAGATTGTGCATTTTGATATGCATTTTTTGGCTTTCGTAAAAAGTATCTGAAATTTCTATTGAAATGTTAATTTAAATATAAAATGTTAATTTAAATATAAAACTTCTGGATTTTGGATTAGATTGAGAATCTTGTGTCCAATTTGAGGATATTATCGTTATGATTTTAACGTTAACGTTAATCGGAAGATCAAGAGCCGACGACGTTGCTGTTGGACACCGGTAACTCAGAAATGTAATTAATTTAAGCTGGAAAGAATTAGCTTCCAAAGTATCGGAATTCATTTATCACATAGGTTTAAGAATTCGAGTCTACTATCGATAATTTTTGAAAAGACAATAGACACTATAAATCTTTTAATAATAGCAAAGTAAAAGAGAAACGATATTTCATTTCTCAATCAATTCGCACAGGTGCAAATTCAAGCCTGGAAATTTCTTTTTTGGAATTGATTTAGCATGTCTTATCAATTTTGCGATACTGCTGAATGATTCTTGACAAGTTGATTACCGAACAAACCAGCTCGAAGTGCACGTACTATTCAAAAATCGTGACGGCAATGATATTTACGAGAAAACTAATGGATATTCATTATTCGGATCTTTTATAAATTTTCGTTTTATTGTATAAAATTACATAACGATAACGATAAGAACACTGTGTTTAGTACCTCGTGTATTTTACAAATCAATGTTCTATACATAGGGTGATACTATACGTAGTCATCTTTCTATCAATGCAAATAAATAAATACGAAATTAATGATATTACTATTCTTCTTCAAATTAAAAGTACAGACGAGAATAATTATAGGTTCTCAAATTTAGGGAATGTGAGTTGCGAGTTTCAAGGGCATAGACTACGAGCTTCAGGTGGTTGCGAAAGCGTTTTCAACTTATCGGGAATTTCAAGGAATTGTACAGACATTCCTAGTTGGAAATGCCATTCGATATCTACAAGAATTACAATAAATTTATTAATAAGTAGCTTTTAATCTTAAATGTAGTACGTAGCGGTTAGTAATACTTACGACAATGAAACATCCATACTCCTGGATTATCGGCAACAAAGCGAATAACCAACCAACCTGCCGAAGGGACAACAGCGGTGTCACGTTTAATGGCAGTTACTGTGTTTAGAGTTGAAACTCCTTGTTGATATGTCTCGTTTTGGCCAACTCCTAATACCCAGAAATTATGTCCATGCTACATACATATCATGTAAAAATAAGCCAAGTAAATAAAGGCATTTGATTTGAAAGACAAAAGTAAAAAGAAATAATTACCAAATGGAAAGGATGATCTCCTGGGAGTAAATCTGAATAGCGATAGCGATAACGATAATGATAACGATAACAATCGATTAATTAATTAACGATTGACATAAATTAATTACAACACACACAATACATACTTTGAATCACAACTTGTATGACTTCGCCAAGTTTATTGAATGTATAAAGATTTTGATTGGGATTAATAGCCGAAAGATTGTAATTATTATAGACTTTATTGATGATAGGATTATTCTCGTCATGGACAAAGCTTGAATTATTGATAAAGAAGCGAACTCTTTTTTGCTCATCTGGATGAACATCGAGGAATAATGACAAAGAGGTTCCAACTGGGGATGGTATAAGTTCGGGGTTAAGTGGTTTAAGAGTATTAGGATTCAAGTCGATGCAATGTTCGAGAGCGTCAGTCCATGGTTTAGTTGTTGGATCGACATTCTCTTTGGCACCTTCATAGTGAACAATCGCATTGAATTTCGGATCTAGATTAACGGGTGGTTGGAAATAGCATTGAACGTCGATTTCTCCTCGCATCCAGAAATTATCGGCTGCTTGATTTGCAATGACAACTACGGAGACACGTTGGCCGGCGTGAACTGGAACTCTGTGAGCTTGCTGGAATTTGATGTCAAAACCATCGGTTTCAATGATATTTAGATCGTGATTATCGATTGAGAAGAAAATCAACGCTTGAGCACTAGTATTAAAAAAATCAATTAGTTTTATTTAAGGAAAAAATTTCTACGAAGTATAAATTTTACCTGGTATTGATTAAACGAAGACGATATCGCTTTCCTCGTTGGAATTTGAATTTAGCATAACCCGCATTAGCAGTACATTTCGATCCAGCAGGAGCTTTGGTACAATTATAATTGTTTCGACCGTTGATCAAACCATTGTCTGGACTGGGCTAGTAATAGAATAAAAAATGCTTCAAAAAAAAGCAAGCAAAATAATAATATTGAGAAATAAATAATACCTCTCTGAAACCAGCATCAAACGGCAACTGTAGAATTCCAAGATTAGTTGATACTTCATCGTGGTGATAGTCGGTCAAGAGCACCGTGAATTCTTCGTCGTATAATGATAAATATGGGTCAGCTGGATCATGAACGATAAATGATCCAGCGATCCCATCGACGTATTGTGCAATATAATGAGAGTGCCTATTATAAAAAAGAATGCAAAAATCCTGAATCAAATTCTCTTTATATTTTTAAGCAAATGAGAAGTTGTTTTATTTACCACCAATAAGTTCCTGGATCGGGTGTCTTAAAGTCATAAGTTAATGACTTTCCATTTGGAATAGCACATCCAGTCACACCGACCGAACCATCATACCATGGAGTTCCTACTTGTTTTATGCCGTGCCAATGAATTGAAGTCTCTTGATCACCCAGATTATTAGTGACTTTCACTTTTACTTGATCATTTTTGAAGGCGACAATAGGTGGACCTGGAAATTGGCCATTAACAGTCCATATTCTTCGGCTGAAACCGTCCGGAGCAAGAGTGACTTTCTTCACATCAAAGTTATATTCTCGTACTTGTGGTGAGCTGGGAGCTTTTGGTTTAGGCGTTCCCACGATATAGTCATCACCACTGACTAATCGTGACGAAACGAGCAGGAAAAGGGAAACAAATAGATTATTTTTCAGGATTCTCATTATGTTTGAAGCGCAATTGGAACATGCAGCAAAGAAAGAATCTCTCTTACCAGAGAGCGAATCTTTTATACTTTGTGCTTTTCGAATTCGACAAAACGCATTAACAAAAAATTTCTTTTTTTAGATTTACCCGCTGCAAAAAGCAGTGGAATTATTTTACAATCTATAATCTTTCGAGATAGCATTTTTAGGTTATTTGTTGGCGATCTCTCGATGGTGGTTTGAAATATCAAATTACATGTAGTATGCTGCAAAGGAACTTATTGTATTGTATTGGCGCATTAATGTATTATATTAAAAGTTTTCCATATATATCTTTATATAATATGACTACATGTACGTATATGTATATAAAATATCCAATAAAATTCTCTAATTATGTAGATGTGAATGATAATTCACCTAATCGAATGAATTACTGTACATGTAATTTCTTTAACTATTATTATACATGTATAAACGACGATTGAAAGAATTCCTTGACCGTGTTCTAAACAACCCTCTAGATCGTTAATCATTGAACTGTCAAGTTTTCCTTTTTTGCCAACTCGTTGACTGCGCAAATTTTGCCTCTGCTTGTTACTTCAACTACCGCTGTTGTGAGTCTATGTATAACGATAATACATAGGAGAATTATGAAACCATAACAATAAGTACGTATTTGTTTGGAATTATCAACAATACATGATTTAAATTTTGTAACTGTAACGATAAACTTCTTAATTAAGAAAATTAATCATTTGAATAATTTACGTATTTGTGATACACAAATTACATGTATACATAACGATAACGGTAATTCCAAAATCTCTAATCCCGGAGATATACCACCAATATTTATATAGCTATTGACAGCCCAATCAAAAAACTAGCGCAAGTTACGTACATATATAATGATAACAATAATGGATAGATTGAGATGTTTTGCGAAGTTTTATCATGGTGGCACTTGTTTTTGTCTGAATATTTTGCCAATTATAGCGCGAGCGACTATTTAAAATATAAACAAAAGTTTCCAAAAAAAATAATCTTTTTATTACAATATTAGTCGTTATGACTTAAAATTATATATCTCTCTAAAAACAAAATGACAATGACAAAAAACCTTTATGAACCGTCAGCCTACGACATATATATCCCTACAGAGTTTATATTTTGAGTTCCGTGAAATACGGTGGAACACTTCGGAATACACTAAAAAAAAAAGCGAAGAAATATAGCATTTATTTATGTGAAAGTTAATTCGAAAATGAATGCTATTAAAATTACCTGCGAAACATAATAATCTGTCCGAATTGTATTCCGATTAGCCCTTCAAAAACATCAAATACCATAAAGAACATTCTGACTTTATCCTCTTTTCGATATAGATTTCGAAAGACAGTTAACCCCGCTTCGATGATGACGAGTAACGTAAGCGAGAGAACGACTATCGTGAACTAAATATAAACAATATGCAATTAACCACTTCCTTTCAATAGAAATTAGCAAAAATGCCAAAAGTACTTGCGTGTTTAGAAACGTCCGAAATCTTTTGTAGTCGATACTCATCTCCATATAACACGCGTTCTCTCAGCCGAACAAGATAAACTTTTAATATGGTGTGTAATTTCAACCAAAACGACCAAAGCACTGTCAGAAACAGTATCGTCCAAGTGCTCCATATTGCCGTGTTCCATTTTGCCATGATTTTTGCTGCTGTCAGATTTCGTTCCATCAAGTATTCGCCTTTAATCCATCGTATGGGAAGAATGGTAATCACTGGCCCGATAAGAAAGATGAACCCGATTGTGTCGATGAGGTATTTGTTGTATATTATTGATTCTTTAGAGAGAGATTCATCGGCGCTTGAGGAGGAGTATACTTTAAATTTCGAGTTAAACATTATTGTCAAACTGTGGACGTTTTCTTATGCACAACATTAAAAAGAAATGTGATATTTACATAAACCAATTGGATACAGTGTTGCCAAAGAAAATCCAACAATGAAGGGAAGATGTCCTCCGACTATTGTTTAAAAATATAGAATTTCAGTTTATTTGATATAACAATTGAAAAAATAATATCGATATTACCTAACGCCCAGCTTGTATTTGGATATAAATTTGCTAGCAAACAGATGGCATCAATTATCGTGACTGAAATTAATGCACAAAAATAAAATATTAAAATCGAGTTCGTAAGTCATATTTTTCGAGTGAGGTTTTTTTTGGGAAAACAAAATGATTTTTTGAGCATACTTAAAGCAAAAGAAACTGCACAAATTTGAAAAGCCTCTAATGGTCGAAATCGTAAAATCCCTCGTCTCCGTGAAAGAGGAAACCGCAACAACCGACATTGGAAAACAATTCGATAGTATGATAATGCCAGCGAAGTTAACAATATGATAGAGGCATAAATTAGAGCGACTATATAGACATATCGTGCTTTTGGATGTACACTACATCCTTGGAGTTTATTATTAACTATTCCCGGAAAATCGCATTCATCTGATACCCACACTGTTGGTGGTGCACTGTTATCGTTATCTAGTGTTAAATTGGTAGTAGTTGCCATTTTTTCAACGAATGTTTTTTATTCTTGTTATTATATTTGGCAAAAATATCAAATAGACAAATTCAAGAGTAAAGAGAAAAACATCAAATAAACTTGTGAAGAAGTCGAAAATCAAAACCTGTCACTAATATATGAAAGTGGAAGAAAATAAACAAATTTGTCACACACCCATCCATTTTTATGTTTGCTTGTGATCGTTATGAGCATACGTCGAGTTAACGCGCGTTTTACTGAATATCTAACGGCTAACGCTACCTCAGGAATAGATAATAAATGACATTGTACAAATATTTAGGTAGCGTTAGTAAGTATAGAATAAAAAAACTTGTTTATTATTAATAGGTGAACCTTTAAAGGTTTGGATTTTCACTTGTTGCCATATACGTAGTGTGGGCACTGGATACAATAACGTGTTACATGTATTACATGTACATGTATATCGAGATCGAAAAAATAAATACTATCGCTATGAAAGCTTATTACAGTAATGAGCTCGGGGAAGGAGATTTTGTGTTATTGTAACGAGATGTTATCTTAAAGAGTTTTACTGTATCCAGTGCCACTGTATATCGATATGGTTATTGTTATGGTAAATTTTTTGTCAGAGATCACGCAATGTACATGTATATTGATCACGTTTTTGATATTTTATTTAATAAATGAAAGTATATTCGAGTTCGTAAAGTAGAACGGTCTTTTCGATACTTGATAAATAAAAGTAAATTTTTTCGTTTCAAAGCTCATAAGTCTAAACCATGTTAGTTTGTTCCATTTCAAAATTGGAAATCGACTGATTTTTCGTAGAATCACTTTCGAAGCTTCCTTCCAACTTTATCTCCGGCGCTCTTATTAATTCGCGTTGATCGCGACGCGAGCGTGATGCGATCTTCCAAACGACATAGGTGGACCATATTTGAGTGCCAAAGAGTACTAGTCCGCCAGCTGGATAGACCACATTGAACCCGGTAATTAGAGGCTCATGGTCTTAAGAAATAGTAACGAGTTAAAAATGATGTTCGTGGGATCAATCAATAATAATAAGTGTTATTAAAAGTTAATCTTACCTTTGTTTGGAAGCACGTAAGTTCCTGTGAAATTATCGATATAGATTAATAATGATGTTAAATCTAGTAGATAAATATTCGGAACTTGACTTGCCCCAATATACGTAGCACCAAATGAGCGCCCCGAATTTAACGGCAAATACTTGGAAAACCGAGAAAAATAGCACCCAAGATGACCACGATCGCAAAACTCGGTAGAAAAGCAATCCGATAAATGTCGATTGTTCGGTACTCGCTTGGAACAAGAGAATCAATGCTTGTGCGTAGAGATCGATGTTTTCACTATAGTTACAAATAAAAACAAACTAGTTTATTTTATTATGCCAAAGCCCCCGTAATTGATTAAATCATGTATAGGTTTTATAGCAAAAATATCAATTCTAACAACAGACCAGTTTGTCACGATAAAAGAACCATAAATGACGAGAAAGATGGTAGTAAAATGATGCATGACTAAAGGAATGCGCATCACAGGCCGATAAAGTAATTCGAAAATATATCTATTATCAAAATTTAAAGATCAGAGAGGCTTCTTCTTTTAAGCAACAACATTTAATCTTCAAAGAAAGAATAGCTTACAAGTCGATAAGAATAACTCCAATGATTTGTGCAACTTGGTAATCACGGTAATTAAAATCACGTGTCATCAATCGATAACATGATAACTGCAATCCTAATGCAATAGTCGTCCAGATAATTTCCAGGACATAAGTTGTACAGTTTTTCACATGATACAAAGAGAGATTCGGATTAATGTATCTTCTTATTATGCGTTCGCATGTTTTCGACATGAGGTACAGAGCGAGGAAGTAAATGACGTGATTTGTTGTGAATAAAGACCAAGTCGTTCCATTTGCTATTAGACAAAATATATCAAAACAGAATAAGTGTTAAAATATGACGATTACGTACTTGCATCGACTAATTGGTATTTTTTCCTGTGATTTAATCAATTGCCAACAAAAAAAAAAACATACGAATTTCTTCACGCCATTTTTGCACCTCTGATAATTGCTTGGACGTTAAATCAGTTGAGTGTGGAATTTTTGATAAAGCAGCGGAAGGAGACATGTTTTTTCAAGTAATTAATTTTTGATTAAGAAATTATTCTTTTAATTTTCAAGTTTCAATACTCATAATTGACCAATATTTTCAACTATTTATATTATTTGGAAATTCGTAATGCCAAGAATGATTTGGCTACAAGGAATTGGGCAGAATCATGAGCAAAAGAGTGATGCAGTGATATATATATTGACAAAATCATAAACTATGATTTCATCAGCTTAGATCGTTGAATCATCAAGTGCATAACTCTTTTTGCCTCCTAAAAGGCGTTTTTTACTATTCAGTGCGCCTAAATTTTATCTAAATGTGTTTTGAATAGTTTGATTATGTGTGATTGTAATTGCTTGTTATCACTATTAGTTTAAAAATTTAGATAAACAATTTCAACGAGTACTTTTAAATAAAATTGTTTTTCATAGCACACAAATATAAATATATTGGTTTACTATAGTGCAAGTCATCTATAGATTAAATCCTGTAAATACAAAATTCAATCCGCAAATATCCCTTAAACCGTCCATAAATTTATATCTAATATATTTTAAAAAAATTTTTTTGATATTAACCTTAATATATTTTAAAAAAATTTTTTTGATATTAACCTTAATTATATATTATATAATAGTTATTTTAACAATTATAAAAAAATATAGTTGTCTATAAGTTAAAAATAACCAATTTTAAAAATATTTTATAATAAAATTACAGAATTGATTACAAAATAAATCAAATATTTTGAGCAATTTATAAATACAAATTTTAGGTTATATTGATTAAAATAAGCTATATTTTTATTTTAGCTTAGAAAGGGGGGGGGGTGGGTTAAACTTATAAAATTAGGAGTAAATGTACAAAAATAAGCTAAAAAAAAAATTAGCGGCCCGCTGGACGAGTTTAAGGGATAATGATTAAACTTTCTTGATCATATTTATATAATTTAATCTATAGATGATTTACACAATATTTACATTTTTTTAATTTCTTCATTCAATCTACGAGTACATGTATGTATCTAGTGTTTTGGGCGAAACTACCGTTCCGGCGGAAAGTAATGGCAGCCAGTTTTTTATTATATTTCATTCAATTGTATAGCAAAATTAAAAAAATTTATTTTGATGACTTTGAGTAGAGAATTATGCCTCTAAAATATCAGTACTTGATGTGATCTCTTTCCATGTCAATGCAAGTTTGAATAAAATTTAATGTTCTAAATTTTGTTAGTTGAACGTTTTTTAACTAAAAAAAAAAAAAACTAAAAAACGCAATAATTCAATAAAGATTATCCCGATTAAAATGAAATTGCTACCAAAATGTTCGTCTTATTAAGATGAATTTAATAAGACCAAAATTATAAAATTCTGATAACGGTTATTGAGAAGATAAGTTTTAAAAAATTTACAAACCTGCAATCGGGAAAATGACTTGCCATGAGGTGCTCCAATTAGATTTTCGCAAATTCATCACATTTTTTTTTAATTGTTATTAGCTTGCTAGAAATCTAGCACATTATTTATATATTTTTGCTTCTATAGTAAAATTCACATACGTACTATCTCACCGCCATTACTTTCCGCCGGAACTGTAATTTGATCTACAAAGTGCTTCCAAATTAGGGGTGGCTAAAGCCTGGTGAATGTTTATCACAGTGTTAAAGGTTGATTTATTAGCGTTAGGATTAGGGTTAAGTTAAGAGTGGAATATATGTAAAATTGCCTCCCGACGTTTTTAATTGCTCCAAGATAGATTAAAGCATACATTTTCCATATTTTTCATTTTACGTTCGTGCTTCGGATTTGTTTCCGGTTTGATCAAATTTTACGCATTCTTATTGGCTTGTTTCTCGGACAGATAACCGGATCCACCAGGCTTTAGCCATCCCCAAATTAGGGTTTCGGATAGTTTCGGGCTTATAGAGCGAAAATGATGTTTAATTCCATCCACTATATTTTTCTCCGATGGTATAACTGTCTCCAAATAATTCACTAGGTTCTGGCAAAGCTTCAATTTCTAATAAGCATTCTGAAAGAATATATCCACTTTAGATGAGTATTTGATATTTTGTTCATCCCATCCACTTTTAGTCCTGGATAAAGTTGCACAATCTTAATGAATAGTTGATCAGCAAGTTATTGAATTTCTTCTGACAAATAAATATAAGACATTGTTGGATAAGAAAGTCCACTGGGCAAAACGTTTCGGATTTTGAAAAATAGTTTCGTCCGAAACACTATGTATCTAAGTTTCTATTAAATGTAAACATCGTTCTTGTCGCGTGATTTTTCCTCGGAACCACTTATGAGGACAAGAAATTATTCTTCAAAAAGCAAATTGATCAATTTATTTTGCATATAATCATAAAAATCATTCACTTACGATATACAGTGAAAATGTGTTTACTCCACAAATAAATATATATTTCATGACAATTCTTTCTTGAGCATACAAGAATCAATTAAACTGATGGTTTGCATAGGAAACCATTTTTATTTTATTATCAGCTGTCGATAGAAGACCAACGATCGGAAAGGTAACTTTTAAAACGTCTCTTCTGATCAATTCCGGAATTCTGGACCTAAATTGTCAGATGACTAAACTAACTAAAACGGGCTTTATTGTTATATCCTGGGATGGCAACGATCCGTGCTGATCTTAGTGTGGGAACAATTTTTATTTTTACATATTGTTCATAATGACGTATTGAGTATGATTACATCACCGAAACGTCATGTGCTTGGCGTTACTATTCGAATACGTATATATAGAGCAGTCATTTCGACCAGGAGTCTTTAAATTCTAAAAACCCAGATTAATTTCAAATCACTATTCTACAATACTGAAGTAATCATCAAAAAAAAATGAATCGTAATCGGACATCACCAGAACAAATTCACAACAGCGAATCTCAAACCACAAAATCCGATGAAGCATCATCTAATCCACGTTTGAATGCTGTCAAAGAAAAAATTTCGGATGTTGTGCATACAACAGCACAAATATTGAACATTGAACCTCACCAAAGGCATCCAGAAGCTTATCATCAGGACGGTAAAACTGGTCCTGAATAATTCAATATTGAGATGTATAAATGAGCGGCATTAAAACTGACTGGACTTTTGGACATTGCAATCTACTTAAATATTGCAATCTGTAGTTTTGGTTTTAAATCCCAGATTCAGAGAATAAGATTTTTTCAAAGTTATAGTCAAAATAGTTTTATTAACATGTTACTGAACATTCTAAATGTTTTATTCATTGCATTTTCAAATCATACTCATTTGAAATCAACAAGTTAAAAACTATCAATTCGTACAACTGTCATTTAATATTATGGTGAATTGTGAATATTTTGGTGCATTGTGCATCAATGTTTACAAATCTGCGTTCATTCCTAGTATTGGACCCTTTTATGGATCATCTTGTTGATTCTGTTAACGTTAAGTGTCAATTTGATGAACATATACATGTATATACGCCATCTATCTTTGTGTGAAAATCTTCACTTTTTGTTATAATTTAAAAAGGCAATACGTAATTACGTAATCAGATAATACAAATAGGGTTGGGTAATTCCGTACATATACATGTAAATACAAGTTAATAATATGTACAAGTTATAATATATTTATAAATTAATTGTGAATAACAATACATAACATTCGAATTAACGTTTCCTTTGACGGCTCACTACTGTAATCAACTCTGGATAATACAGAAAGATCTAAACCACTAATGGTATGTACGTATTGTATTATTGTATTGATTAGAAAAGGAGAGTACAGTTGTTTGTCAAGGTTAGTGCTAATTTTTTTTTATTAAATACGTAGTTCCAGGTATAGATTGATTTTGACAGAATCTCATCCATATCGATATGACGTTATTGCTAAAAACAGTAAAAAAGATATCAATATCATCAATAAAAAACATGATGATAATATTCTGTTCTTTATGCATAAGAGAGTTCGCATTAGCATCGACGGTAAACTCCAAAGGTAGTCCAAGTAGTAGTGCTAAAGGTTTCGTTAGTTCCAAATCAAGTAACAATTGGGTGTTTTGGTATTATTATTATAATGGCTCAGGATACAACCGTAGATGTGGAAATTTTTGTATTTTGACATTTATTCTTATCGGGTTAATTCTTTTTATGATGATTGCATGTGGGTGCTATCGATGTTTTAGAATTTATCATCGATCAAAAAAAGAGGATACTGACAATACATTTTAAACAAGTGATCTTGCATTTTTATCTAATATAAATAAATTTAGCTTTTTTTCACCCAAGAATTAACAAATCTTTATAATTATAATATAACTGAGGAATAGACGAAATATATGTGTTTCGAAATACCGTTGTTTGTTTGAAAGTTTAAATTGAATTGTGTTGGATTGTCACTCAAATTCTGATAACTTTCTCGATTTTATTTTCAAATACAAGATTGATTACAAATATGATTAATTATTCTATTATAACGTTCAAGCTTCATTGTATTAAGAATCCTATCTTATCGCAATTTGTATTATTTTATTTAATAATATCGGAAAACGGCGGTTCTGTGAACAATCATATTATTTTTGAATTATATGTATCATTTTGTAAGAGATAAAAAATGACACCAATTGATGATACCAGTGCCAAGAAGACATGTTTTGTACAATTGCAATAATGCGTATTGCTAAAAAGATAATAAAGACGGAATTCGACATCCACAGAATAAATAATACATTAAAATAAACCGATTGTCAAGTTTCAATATAAAAGTGAGTTTTCTAGTAAATCAAACAACTCTACGTAAAATTCTATTCTGCTGTTAAAATTATTATGGATCAAGAAACCATAGACTTCTCCACAGTACCTTTAGATCTTTTAAATCAAATAACAGTTCTTAAGAAATCCACTAGTGATAAAGCCTTTTTTATCCCATTTTTTATAGAAACGAGAGCGGATTATATATATATTTATGCAAATAAAGTTAATGTAAGAATAGCTTCAAAAGCCAACACTATATTTATCATTATTACCTATATTACATATAAACTTTGATCTACATATTTACATATATTCGGAAATCATGTGATTAAATCATCATGTGATCGGAAACGCCTTACCTACATCCTGTCTAACTCGGTATATGTAAAATCAATATCTTGTTTGTTTATTTTCTAATGATAATCAATATCATGTGATAATTTTTCTTTCATTACATGGGGGAGGGGTACAAATAACAAAAATGGGGGATATGAATAATAAATTTATCATAAAAATATATTAAGTTCTTAATTTACATACTTTAATAATAAAATTACTAATTTTAATTTCTTCTTTATTTCTAAATTCAAAATATTATTTTACAAGATAATATTCAAATAAAAATTATTATTTTATTTATTTTCAAATTCTCAAAAGTATTTATTAAATTTTAATTATCTCAATTTTGTTATTTTGTTATAAAGATAGCTCTTTTATTTATGTAACTTAAAGAATGGACAAGTGGAAATCTGCCAATTGATAATTTAATTAAAAGTACTCAACTTGAAGCTAGACATCCCAATGATAAATTTCTTGAATGGACACCTTATGAAAAACTTACTGATTTTTGGAAAATTAGAGAAGGTGGATTTGGAGAGGTATATTCCGCAATTTGGTCTCATTACGGAAATAAAAACTGTCAATGCGATAGTACATTTATTTTTTAATTTTTTTTAACATAAATTTATAATAATTTTTATTTTAATTTATAAATAAAAGACTCAAATACATTATAAATTTTAAAAGGAGGGGGGAATTTTATTCGATTATATGGAATTACTCAAGATCTGAAACCAGAGATTATATGATGGTAATGCAATATGCTGAAAGGGGGGGTGGTTCAAGAGATTACTCATTACTATAACACGCGCCACCTCTTTCATAGCTTCTGCAACACTGAGCAAAAGCTTTCCAGTTTTCGCTTCCACCTTTTTCATTTCCAGTGCCACCACGCCACCTACACAAAGGCCATGCGTCCCATTGATAAAAAGTTCCTCTCATACAACCGTATGTTCTATCACAAAAATTATTGTCATTTCTACATCCTTCACTCAGCTCTGTTACACAAAAATAATGTGTAAAGCCAGCATTTACAATCCCACACAAGTATAGTAGAAGGCAGGCAAGATGAATAACCTTCATGGTAGATGGAAAGTGATAGAAATTTTATTACAAATTAAAAATGCGGCTGGAATTTTTTTTTAAATCATTTATTTGGATAGATGTAAGAAATGGAGGTCAAAACAGATCTTTTTAAATACCTTTTGGTGATTCATGAGTTACTGCATACAGTCACAAGATTTAACTTGAAACTGTCGAAAGATTTTTATTATTATTTGATAGTAAGTCAGTTATTTTGATTTTATTATTATTTGATAGTAAGTTAGTTATTTTGATTTTCTCATGAATTGATGAATCTAGATAATGCATGATTCGGCGAAGTGGAACCGGGACATGGGGAACTGGGACATGAGAAATCAGGATGAATTATATAACTAATAAATCTAAATTAAAGTTTTTAAATATAAAAAAATATCATCAGAAATAAAATATACCAGTTAATAGAATTAACAATCGTACATGCCAAGTAAAAAAAAAGAAGTATTTGTATATAATAATTTTATATCGTAAAAAATATAAATAAATGTTTATATGAAAACCAAATACGTATGCGTACGCATACGTATCGATATCTTTGGTCTTTGATTGAATTGTATGCTTGATTATGCAATTGATAAAGATATTAATATTTTCTACTTGTTTATAGATCTAATACCCATTAAGTTCCATAAATGGGTATCACTATAGAGATAGTTAAAAAAGTCAAAAACATGACATTACTATAAATGGGTGTTACTATTACCTTTCGTTATAGAATTTGTTGAAAAAATCTTAAGTCAAAATCTGACAGTAACCATAATTGGGTGTCACTATAGAGATTTTTGAAGTTCTATAACGATAACGATAATGGCATGTTTCTTTTTAGCATCGATTTGCGCATATATACATGTCTATCGCTATCGCTAATAACGGTAATAGCGATATCATATTAATTATCACGCACTACTCCAATCATGCGCATCATGCAATGTGCATGCACGGAACCACTCAAAATGCGCATTTTGCCCATCTTTCTAAGCTTATAATTGTATACCACTTATATTACAAAATTCTATAGAAGCTATTAAACCTTTATATAATGCCTTACGTAAATATTCCTCTCCTTGCTGCTTTTCCTCTTCGGAACCATTTCGATACCAATATATTTGACCAATATTGAACATAGCTTTAATATTTCCGTTATCTGCAGTAAGCTTATAATATTTAATGGCTTCCTCGACGTTTCTTTTCACATTATAGCCATTCCAAATCATATGTCCATATAGAAGTTGCGCATCAATTAAACCTGATTCAGCACTTTCCTTAAAATATTGAGCAACACGCTACCTTTCATCTTTAAAATTATCCGGTTCAAGTGGTCGCTCTTACGGCATTATTCCATATATGGCGCCAGAACTGTTTGAACGTAAACCACATACCCAGGCATCTGATATTTATTCATTTGGCATGCTAATGTGGGAAATATTATCAAGTGAACAACCATTTATGGACAGAGAACATGATGTCGACCTTAGAGCAAAAAGGTTTGCGGTCAGATATTGTCCCTGAAACTCCTTCATGTTATGTAGACTTCATGAAAAGATGCTGGGATACTGACCCTTCAAAGAGGCCTACGGCAGATAAGATATGTAGGATTGTAAATCCCTGGCATAAGGGATTCCGTCAACAAACTAATATAAACAAAACATTCCCAACCGATATAATGAGTTTTGTCATTGCTGATGAACAGTGTTGTTACTGGAAGCCACTGGAAGCCCACCGGAAAGTCACTGGAAATAAAATTAATATTGACTGGAACGCTACTGGAAGATTCCAGTCATCAAAAAATCTATTAAAAGTATAAACTAATTATCAATATGTTATCCTTATATTACATTGTATAAAGTTATCTAGTTAATTTCAATAAATTTTTAATTTTCACTCTCACTGGAATGTTCCAGTGACAACACTGCTGATGAATATGATCGAGTGTATAAACAATAATGTAGTAACTAGCGACGAGTTACTGCTCAAGATATCTCCTGCTGACTTTCAGGAATAATCCTGAATAAATCAAGTTTAAAATGTTGCAGATGTGGCATAATCAAAAATAAAGAGATTATTTGTATTAATGAATTATATTTTATTAAAAGCTAAAGTAATCAAATCTATTATTTTTTATATTGTGCAGGAAACCCTTTTTTTACCGGTTCTAGATCTTGATAAATTAAAAAATAAGAATTAATAATATATATTATATTTAAATTAAAGTAATTAATATTACCTAGATGACTTCGTCTTGAATTTTTCAATTTTTCTTTAAATCTTTGAGATTTTTCTTTAGATCTTTGAGATCCAATTGTAATAAAAGAATAATTTTGTGGCAATTTAATTTTTTTAACATTATTTTTATCATCATCATCATTATCATCATCAGTAGTAGTAGTAGTGGTGGTGGTGATGGTATTATCCATGTTGACATTTACATCTAAATCCAAGTTGCAATCAAAAAATAGAGAACCAAATATTCGATTTTGTTTAATAACAGTGGCGTGTATAAAAAATACAACACTATGTCTAACACCTGCAATAACCGGAAGATTTCCATGTATTAAAATATGTGATCAGAAAGCAATCGCTTGACCTTGTTTAGCATGAATGATTAACTTTAGCTCTGGAAAAACTAGTTCACCACCTTCAAATGAACTGAGAGAACATACTACACAAAGTTGTATTACAATGATCTTTTTGATCCTGATGAAATTGAGAAATAACATTATAATTTATTGCTATTAAAGGAAAAGCTCCAAAAGATTTTGGAACATTTGGACCAAGGTCGAGTTTCTTCATTTTGTTATATAAAATAGGATACGTGTCTTAAAAGTAATCATTAATCATATTTGACAATGATTGAAGACCTTGTATTAAATTTCTAACACATATTTGATGATTTTGAGAATGAGATGCAACTGTATTAGCTGTCGTATAAGGTTCATTATTATTGGCTGTGAAGGAACAAAATGCTCTGCAAATTCTTTTCAAAACTCTTTTGACTGATGTGATTTATTGTTAAGTGTATGATGATAATATTGATCCTCTATTATATTTGCTTCTTTTGCTGCCTCAAGATTAGTTAGATTAAAAAAATTCACCATGGTTTTGTCAAATGCATTTTTAAAGCATTGCAGTTTAAAAACATGATAATAACCTTTGAGATTAATATCATTTGCGACTTTCTTTGTTGTTTCTGTTGCAATATAAAGCTTATCTTTCTGATTTCGTTGAAGTGTTACTGGAATGTCATATTTCTCTAAGAGCATTTTTTGAGTCTCCATATCTTGATATGCATGCAATGTTTTTGACCATAAGCGTCAGCAATGATTATGAAATCTCTTTCTCATATTTGAACCATTAGAAAAACAAGCCCAAGAGACAAATTGTTCTCATTGTTGTTTTGCTGTAAAACTTTGATTCGTGGATTCAGTTGCAGATTCAGTTGCGGATTCAGTTGTTACTTTAGTCATGGATTCAGTTATTACTTCAGTCGTGGATTCAGTTGTTACTTCAGTCGTGAATTCAGTTGTGACTTTAGTTATAGAACTTGAACTTGTTGATTTAGTTGGATTGAATATTTCTAATTCTAATAAATTCATAAATTTAATTGGAATTTCTGAAGTAGTTGAGTTTGATTGAATATCTTTTTTGTATAACTCTTTTTCGATCGCGTTTGGGAAGAGTTTATTTTTTAGCCGTTAAATAACAAAAACATAATTACTTATTCCATTATTTACACAAGCTGATTTTTTGATTTTTCAGAACTTAGAGACTTTATGAAACTTAAGTTCATTTTATAAACACTTATCATTATATGTTGAATAAAATAGATTATTTTATAGAATTTACGTATTGTATATATAATTATCTAGTCGCAGTACAAAAAAACAAAACAAACTGATGAGAAGCAATACTTATGATATATTAAATCTTTAACATTAGCGTTAAGATTATGAAAAATTAAATGTATCATTTATATTAACTTTAATAAATTATATTGGAGATATCTATATTATCTATATATAAAAGTAAAAGACAGATGATCATGCTAATGTCATCCCATTTTAGTGGGTCATGTGCGCATTTCTTCATCATATTTAGAACCACGC